>JAOTQR010078118.1:0-11565 GCA_025774065.1 Solanum ossicruentum
ATATATATATAATGTCGGGTTGGTTTGGTCTAGGGTTGATTTTTTAAAATCAAAATCAAACCAACCCAAATATAGTCGGGTTTTTTTCGTCAATACCAAACCAACCCACTATGCAGATTTTTTTTGTGGATTGACTCGATTTGTCTGTTTGGTGCGATTTACGATTTGATTCTGTACACCCCTAATTATATTTGTGATACACTACATAGTCAAAAACGTGTAGTATTAGTGAGTATCAAAAATAGAAACCAAAAAATAAAAGTTAACATTCAATTGTTACGACTTGACTTTATGGGGCATGATGGTGCCTGCTATAATTCGTTTATGTATGGGCGACTCAAACTCGTAGATTGCCTAAGGTCAAAAATAAATACGAGATTTTAAATTGACAAAAAAAAAATTAGATATATTTTTATTTGAAGTTTATTTTTTTTTAGTTTTTTGAGATGCAAAATTGTCAATAATTGTTGTGTAGTCGATTTCTTTTAATAATTCTTTTTCAATTGATAATATAGTCAATCTACTTAATCTTTCTTGAGACATTATTGATCTTAAATAAGATTTTATTATTTTTAATTTTGAAAAACTTCTTTCGATTGTTATAGGAATTGTTAAAATTATTCTATAAGCAATATAAGCATTTGAAAAAGAATCAAACCTTTTTATTTGATTGAATATTTCAATTGGAGTATTATCTTCTACTTGTATGGTTTCCCGTAATACTTTTAGTTCAAAAAATAAATCTAAACCGTCAAGTGAGTATTATGTTTTAAAGAATATTCAAGGTGAAGACAATATTTTTTTAAATTCTTGTCATCTAATGATCTCAATTTTTTTCCACTAAATAGAAAATCAAAAATATTTTTATATGGTTCAAATTGTTCAAATCTATTTTGAAGTGAACAGATAGCTTGATTTACTATGTATAAGAAGTAATCAATTCTAAAAGATTCTTCAAGGGATTTTGTGATTTCATTATCAACATTCTCATCAAATCGTTTCTTTCTATATATTACATATTTTTTTTTACGAAATTCAGGTTCTATATTCATCTTTAATGCAATTTCCTTAGCTGAAATCATAGAAGTTGTAAATTCTTCTTCTCTATATGTTTTAAAAAAAAAGAAACTAGACTTCTTAATTGATCTATGGTGACATCAATTTGCTGAACAATTAGCTTCACTTTTAATTTTTGGATCATCATGTTGGCACCCAATTTTTATCCTCCACAACATAATTTAATCATCGAGTCTTATTGTTCGTTTTCACGATTTTTAAACAATTCTTTCAAAAAAATAAAATAAATTTTTTAAGCGGGTGTGTGCACCCCATGCGCCCCTAATTTTTCATTTTTCTTCTTCTTCAACAAAAGCTTTCCCCTTTCCCCTTCCAAAACCCAGAAACCAGAGAACCAGAAAACCAAGAAACCAGACAACCTCGACTAGACACCAGCCAAGCACCAACCAGTCGCAAAACTCGACAACCCCAATGTTCACCCACGCCTATGTCCCTTAAGTCAACTTTTAATCCGTAATTAACGGATAAAAATGTTGAAAAATGATGTTTTCATTGGAGACAAAATAATTCCTAAGATTGGGAATTTGAATTTTGAATTGAAAATCCAATCCTTTTTCCCAATTTACCCATCTGTTTTTTCCTATTTCAAACCCTAGTCGTTCCCTATAAATTGGATCTTTTCTTCATTTTTTGGGTAATGATGAATAATCTCAAAAACCTTACCAAAAGCTTACTCGATTTTCACAGGCATTCCTGATTTCCAAAGCTCAATACAGTTCACAAGATCCTCGAACTGATTTTCCAGAAACTCTTTGATTTTGAAGATCCTGAAATTGAGGATTCTTGGTCGAGAAAGGTGTTGACAGAATTCTTTAGTAGTAAATAAGCTTCGTCAAGCTTGTCGTCCCAGTGCGCTGCTCCAGAAAAGGTAATACTCTAATTTGTTCTTCTCTGTTCTGTTTGTGTCTTATTGTGAGATAAATTATAGTATTACATTAAAATCTTTGTTTGTGTTTGTTCTGTTGTGACTGAAATTGCTATGACGCTGACCTGTTAATACCGTGATGTTGTTGTGTTTATCAAAATGGTTTCCTATTAGCTATGTAATACTGTGATGTTGCTGTCGCTACGGGATTTTTCTAGAGCTGTAGAGTCATGTTTGAATTGCGGAGATCTTGATTGTGTTGATTTTTCTGTTTTTCTGATTCTAATTTATGATGCCTTTTCTTTAGTTCCTGCTCCAGATTTTGCTATAATGTACAATCATTCGTTTGAGTCATGTTAATGAAATATGTAACTCATGCTCTTCCTTGGTTCATTTCTGTTCCCCGGTAACAATTAGACTTTAGTGTCATTGTTTCGACTTAACTTGTGCTAATTTATTTGAGATTGATGAACATACTCTGCTTACTTTCAAGTGTATGGACTGAGTTCCCCTTTTGAATGGTTCTAGTTGTGGTCGGATTTGTTTACAGTGTGATCCAAAATGATTCAAATCAGTTCTGACTCTATTTGTCGTTCGAATTCAATTGGCTCCTCCATTCTAAATCGTATAAGAATTGTTTATACATCGACCTATGCAGTTACAGCTTGAGATGTAGATTCTGACTCTATATTGTTGAGACATTCATACTATTGGTGTATTTACCCAACATTGATTTATCAGATGCCCATTAAACATAAACTTGTTGAGTTGTAAAAGTGAAAATCAATATGAAAAAAGAACACGTTGTGAGCTTGTTGTCAGGTCATTCTATTAATATTTCTAACTCTCTAAAAATGTTGTCAGTTTGATTTGTCTCTGTTTTAGCTTGGCTTTCTCATGAAGTGTTTGTTGTTGGAATGATCATCATGCTGGTTTAGGTTGTCTGCAAATGTTATGATGACTTTGCAATGTTGTCAAGTACTCTGTGTTTAGATTCACTCTTGTTTGTCCCTCTTTATCCTATTAGATTTGTTTCATGTCTTAAATATGCAATTGCTAAGCTTATTACATGGTTGACTTCCTTGGTTATCTGCACATTTCTAAAATGATTCAAATTTCTCGTCATAAGATAAATACTAATCTTTACCCTCTGTTTATTTCCATGAGTCTCCTAATAATCCTTAATTTCATTTTTTCGCATGAACGATGCTTCGAGTCAATTCTGGGCTCCCCATTTTGCATTCATTGGGCCACGGAGGCCCAAACTTCCTCTTCCCCGACAAAGCTCCATTCTCAGGAGAAAGAAGTTATTATACATAAGCCTAGAAGCAACAGTTACGCAGGCCCAAACATTAGGAATTAGAACAAGTCATCATTTGGGTTTGCCAAGCCCAATCCTTTCTTTAAATTTCTTCTTTTATTTTATTATTTGCGCATATTGGCTATTTGTTTTGGATGCTGACATTTTATTCGTTATGAGTTTCAATATAATTAAATTCCCCAACATGTCAAAACCATTTATGTAATTTTTATTTAATTTCATTTTATTTCAAAAAAAGTGCTTGTTTTTTTTTTTAAAAAAATAAAAATTAAAAATTAAAATAAAAGAAGATAAAAAAAGGTGATACATTTTAGTTCAATTTTCAAAAATCAGTCAACTTCCTTCAAGTTTAGTCACTTGCTTTCAAGTTAGTCAAATCTTTTCAAATTAAATCAATCTCAAAATCAGTCAATCTTTTTCAAGTCAAAAGTTAGTCAAATCTCCTAATCGTCGGATAATCGTATTTAGCGGCCATTTCGACTGTGAAAAACCTTCTCAAAGTGGAAATGTGAACCCGAATCCTTTTCTCTGGATTTTAAAAAGATTTTTTTGTTAGGTCTTTTTAAAATATTTATTAGTTTCCTAATTATCCTTAAAATTAGGTGGCGACTCTGTTTTATTTTAAAATTTTCGAAAATTGATTTTTCCCTTAAATAAATTAAGTTTTAAACTGATTTTTAAATTTTCTTTTCCAAGAGCCATTTTTCCATGTAACACATCACTAATCTCTACTAATTTAAATAAAGCATCTCTTATTTGTGGAGTTTGGAATTTTATTGCTTTAATACTTTCAATTTGATTTTTCCATCATGTTTGTGATAACGATTTAAGAGTTAAACTAGGTACACAGTCTTTCAAAATTTTTCACCGTTTAGTAGATGAAGAAAATAGTGAATATATACGTTTTACCACTCCAAAAAATGATATAGTTTTTGTACAAATTAACCATATCACAAAGTATCAAATTTAGATTATGACAAGCACGTGATGCATAAAATGATCTAGGATTTATATCGAAAAGTCTTTTTAGCACTCCTTGATGTTTTCCTTTCATATCAGATCCATTATCATGTCCTTGTCCTCTTAAATTATCAATATCAAGTCCAATACATTTTATTTCATCAAACATAACTTCAGAAAGGCCTTTTCCACTAGTCTCATCTACTTTTAAGATCTCTAAGAAATATTCGATTATTTTTATTGGAGTTACTAAAATATCTACACTCCGTATTATAAAAGACATTTGTTCTTGATGACTTGTATCCAACGTGCAATCAAGTATAATAGAAAAATACTTTGGTTTTATAACTTTTTCAATAATTTTATTCTTAATTTCACTTGCCAATAAATTTATTAATTCATTTTGTATATTATATCCAAGATATATAACGAATATGAATTTTGTCATACTTAATTCGTCGAATATGTTCTTGCATAATTAGATCAAATTTTGCTATCATTTCAATAAAACTTAAAAAGTTTCCATTATTTTCTTGATATATTTTTTATTTTTTTCTCTAAATGTCAAATTATTTTTTCCAAAAGTTTTTATGACGGAAATAATTCTTGACAATACATTTTTCCAATATTCTCTATATCTATTAATTTGATCTTGAACATTTGTATCAATTGTTTTATTGTTACGCAATCCAAATTCTAAATCAATCCATGAACTCATATTAATAATATGTTGATTAGTTATTTCATGAGTTCTAAGCTTGGTATGAGATTTTTCAATTTCTACTATCTTCATTAGCTTATTTATTATTTTAACATTAAAAGTCATTTTAAACAACTTACAACAAAACAAAATACTTTATTCAAATCTTTGGAATAAACTAACCATCTTCTTTCATACTTTTCTTCATTTGCTAATGTTTGAAAATACTGTGTAGTAGAAAATTGTCTTGAAAATTTATCTTTTGAAAAATATGTGGTAATTTTAATTGGTCCCTTTTCTACTAATAGATCTCTTAACTTTGTATTAACATTATTCCATGGACTAGGATCATATATATTATTAGGAGTATAATTATTTAATTCATTTATAAATTCTTGATTTTCTTGAGAATCTACATTCGATTTTTCACTAATATCATCCCCTTCTTTTTCTATTTGGATCATATCATCACTTAACTCAACTTCAACTAAGTTAGTGACTTGTGTATCTAAGGAGCATTCTCCTACATCTTTTGATATAATTTTGATATAATTTTTCAAAAATTTATCAAGAGCACCTTTTTGAGATTTTATCAAATTATCAACTTTTCTTTTTCTTTTAAGTTTTGAATAACCGGATTCATATTTTCTAGTTGACATATTAAAACTCTAATAAATATTGTGAACACTATCTATAATATTAAATAAAAAATAAAAAATATAATACACAAAAATAATAATAGAAATTAGAATGATATTACCCGATTCGAGAACTAGAAGTATGAAGACTTGCTTTCCAAAAAGAATTTTTACTTCCTTGATATATTTTTAAGTTAATATTATCAATGTTGTTATACACCATTGTCATGCCCCGAGAGGGTACCCTAGACGCGACTGACACTCGGAGACTATTGTTAGCCCTCTAGCGGACCACTTAGTCTCTTTGCTATCATTCAGTCAATACATCAGCAGAACAGAAGTAATAATAGAGATACAATTCTATCAGTGGCCTCAATACTATCAATCTCACTCTATTATAAAGAAACAACATAGGTAACGAAAATCTCAATATAAAGAAAGGAAGAGGGAAACATAACCCCTAACATCAACATCAACATCAACATCTATGTCTATGAAGCCTCTATACTAGTGTCTGAGACGATACCATGACAAGCCATGACTACCAACATCAAATAAAAGACTAGAAATCAAAAGAAAATAAACATCCTCTGAATGCAGGGGAGGACGCACCACTGTCTGGAATAGAGAGTTCTGAACCTCAACGATCGGACTGCTGAAGTCCTCGGTCTATCGAATCTATATCATAAAATGATGTAGCTCCAGAGGGGAGTTAATACGTAGAATGTACTATATGTAAAAGGGGCTAAAGTAAAAAAGAAAACAATGTACAATCCTTTATCAATCACTCATCCTCAGACTCTATCACTCGCTATCCATTGAACATCAAACAATCACATCACATCGGAGTTCTATCATCATGAAACCTATCTAGGAGTTTCTATAACTGACAACCACTACCTATGAGTCGGTAGTAATACAACGAAGAGATATCGTTACCACATCCGTGCAGTACCTTGCCAGGGTAAAGGATGAGTCTGTCATTGGATCCAAAAGTCTGTCAAGTCCTTTTTTGGGACAAAAGAAACATTCGCTTTCACGGTCCAATCCTTTCCTACGCTGCCACATAGTTAATGGGTTCGAGTGGGACTCACTCTTACCCATTTTGGTGCTAATACTTCTCCCAGGACTCAATATACTGATAAGTCTATCCATCTATCAAGAACTCTCATTACCCAATTGCTATGGGCAAGATTATCTATCCAATCTGAGGGAATTATACCCATTCAAACTTATCAACAATAAATTTAACTATCACAGTCACTAACATGCTCATCTTAGGACTCAGACTCAGTCAGTCATCACATCATCACCCTAAATTCATTATTCAAGTCTTTACAGAGAGAATTTATAAGAGTTTAATCATAATCACATAAATATGTAAGTACACCATAAACTTTTAAGCATGATGATCATCAATTTAGGATATGAAAATATAGTTTAAAGAACATATTCAAGAACTCAAGACAATATCCAAGAATTTAAAGCAACTATTCAAGAGCTTTCAAGAATTCATAAATCAAGACCTCAAGACATGATTTTTCTTCATCCTAATTCTACATTGACACATGGAAGATCAATTCCATGCTATTAGGTAGCCTTTACATACCTGGGAAAAACGAATCTTCAAAGAACTTTGTATCTCCTCTTGGAACCCTCACTTTTCTATCCTCCTTTTCTCTTACATTTAGCGTAAATCCTTGAAAGATAGTGGGTCTAAACCCTTTTCGTACGAATAAATGTTTAAAAATCATATAGGGGATATAAAAATATGCCAGGAAGGATGAAATTGTCCTTCCCGAATTATAACAAAAAAAACTGCATCCCCATACACACTAGTGTAAAATTACACTTTTTCGCATTTTCTCGATTTTCATCAAATTTTCAAAAAAGCATAAGTGTGATTTCGAGTCCTCTCAGCGTCGCGGAAATCCTATTGTTTTAGGCTCACTTTAAAAAAATAAATTGCGTTTTTTCGCGTTAAAGCCGAGTTGAAATTCTTTTCCAACTCAATTTTTTGCACTAATCGCAAATCCGGTCTCGAATTTTCTTTCAGAACTTAGGAAGACACATTGTGCGCACGATATATTTTAGGGGTGTTTTAGTAAATTTTTGGGGCATTACACTCATTTAAACCTGAGGTCAAATGGTGTACAATATATTGACGAATCCTGAATTATTGATCTTAAGGAGTAGCCACTTAATTATTTTTAAGGTAAATTATGATACCTATTTTTCTAAAGTGATGCTAAAGTTAACTCCATTCTAAGGTCTGCTCAACCTATGTGATTCTAGATAAGGGTCCTATTTATCCTAAAAGGAAGGGATTAGGCATCTTTTAGAATTCGTTAAAAATGCAAAACTTAGGTTAATAAAAGTAGGACTAATTTAAATGCTAAAAAGTATTAAATAGTCAAGAAAAATAAGTTAGAAAATATTTTTTATCTTGGAATCAACAACATACTCAAAACTAAAAAAAATTACTTTGCATTTGTAATGGAATGACTTGCATTTTTATTTCGAAAAGTAATAGAGAGTCACTTGTTTAAGACAACACTTTTGTATAAAAATATGATACAATACTAATACAATAATTTTGTACGTGGAAATAATGTTCGTGCTTTGAAAAATATATTTTTTAAGTAGATTGGCCTTAAGAACAAATATTGATTCATTTTTAGAAATATAACAAAAATTTAATGTCACGGAAATGACTTATTTCTAACTAGAGGTGCCCAAACCCAAAAATCTATATTATTGCTAATTATGTGGATCAAGAATAAGTAACATCTTTAAGTAGCACGAGCGAGTTTATGTTGTAACGAAAAATGAACAGGCAAATAAATAATGAAAAAATATGAGTAGCCATGGATGACTCCAAGCAAGGTCCCTTTGTTTGGCTTACTATTCGAGATAGTCTAGGATATTAACTCAATATGCGGGTATGTTGGTATCGATTCATGAGACTCTAACTTACGGTAGTCCTGAATCGAGACTTGATTTGCTCTCAAGGTGTTCATGCAAATAAAGAAAAAATAATAAAGATTAGTAGAACCAACAAAAAGATATAAAACCAAATAAATTGATGAATGTACCCTCCCAAACGAAATACATGAGTATCCAATAAAATCATCTTTTTCACAATGAGTGACTTTGTTCAAATTCAAAAAGGTGACACAAAGAATTTCTATCATATTGCAGTATTAAAGTTGCAACCAAGAATTGGCATCCAAAGAAAAAGATCCTTTGACCAATCTATAAAACACTTAATATTGAAAACAAAAAATTGTACATAGGCTCACTGCTTCATGCCTTCATCATTATAATAGAAAATAGTAGAGAAAAGTAATCTCGCATTTAACATGACAGGTCACTATCTTCTAGTCGTATGTAACAGTAACCTAACAAATGAAGAATCTAGCTACATAAACAATGAATAAACTGATTCAAATATGTTGCTTAGGCATAAAAGAAGAAACTGGTAATGAAATATTGACCAATAATCAGAAAGTGATATGGATAGCGGCCAAGATTCTCAAATCTAAACATGCTTTGGATTCAAATTTGAACATATGATCAAGAGAAGACTTTTAAAACAAACTTCATATATTGTAATAGGCAAACATGGTCAACCAAGGGTCTTGATATGCTGAAAAGAACAAGACTAAAACAAGGAGTAAGATTGGGTATGGTAATCAGTAACTTAAAATTAACCCAAGCTATGCAACATAGGAGATTCATGCTTGGATCCAGGAGCTTGCGTATAAGACTAGGAGAAACCAGTGTGACGTAAAACTTAGGACGACGCCATGATGGGAAACAAAAAACAGGAAACAGAATCATGTTTCCATATTTACGAGTAGCTCTTAAGTATGATGTATAGCATATACAAACCTGTTGTAACTAATCACTTTTATCTTTAGAAGAGTGAAATCAAAACTGTTGAAACTTGAGAGATTATGACATGAACAAACTACCAAAAACACAAATTGAACTAAGCAAGTGATATTACCATGCTAGATTTTTCGAAAATCTAAAAATAAATGGATAGCTTGAAACAAATAAGGTGAAATAGACATGTCTTAGAAACAAGAAATTGTGACCAAGAACTTTAAGTTATCGACAGATGAAAAACATAGCTAGATAGAAAAATGAAAACAAAACAACTGAGAAACAAGAACCTAAACAGATCCATAACAGATAAGTCTTTGTTAATTGTGGACAAAACACATGAACAATTCAGTTCTTACTTTGCAAATTAAACTATTTTATCCGTTGACATACACTTAAAAAAAAATGTAAAGTTCCAAGGTAGAGATAACCTGTAGCCATTTAAATTATTATAACACCATCAACAACTGACCTCCATAGAGGAGAAAGAATAAATAAGGCTTAAAGCAGGTGATATACAACACGAATTAGTCACTAAACAAGAAATGGCAGCTCAATCATGACACATCAGTATAAGACCACAATAGCTCAATTCTTTCAAAAAATACAGTATATTTCGCAACAAACAAGCCCAAAAATTTTGTTAATTCATTGTATGATTCAAATCGTCAAATGGAGACAGATACTACTCAAAAGATATGGAAGGATCACATTTCAAAGTATAATCACAGGACTTGAAAAGTATCGATGAACAAAGCTCAAACGTGTTAACTGACTTCGGACTGAAATCCACATTTAGTTACAACACTAAGTGATATACCAGTACTTAAATAATGACTATGGACACCTTTTGAATCCAAACTGTACAAACAAATCTACATCAAACCTATTACAACCCAAATGTAAAAAAAGAAAATTTAAAAAGCCGAAGCTATTACCTTTTGGAAGGCAGGATCTGGTGACAACAAGATTAAGATTGACTTCGATACCACCTAAAGAACTTCCTTTATGTGTGGCCTGATTCCGTGGAGCTCTTAGCTTAAAAAATCTCAGAATTGACTGAAGTCTTTAAAATTGTTTTCAAAACAGGAAGAGTGCACTAGTGTATTTTTGCTAGTCACAAATTACTCCTTAAAATGGTGAAAAATGAAGGATTTTATAGCCCAAAATTAGGGCAAAAATGGAGCAAAAAACAGGGTCAAACGGGAATTCCTTGGATTCAAAATTCAAAATTTTCTTCCCCATATCTAGCAGAGAATGAGTATGTATATCTAATTTGTCAACAAATCTAACGGACTGAAAGATTCATCCATTGATTTAAAGAGAGTAGACGCGATTGAGACACATAGAGAGGAATTTGTGAAAGGTTGTCGGGTTGAACGTTGGAGTGTCTTTGGAGCTGTTTGGAAAAATCTTAAAAAATGAAGATGAGTTGTGATTTTCTTTCTTGTTCCAAAAAGAATCAAGAGAGAGGAGTAGTAATAGAAAGAGAAATGCAAAAAGGAAGGACACGTGAGTCCCATATGGAAAAAAGTAAAAAAGAGGCATGTGGATTCCAGTGATATTATATTGTTGGCTTTCATTGTGTTTGTTCATTTTTGGGGAAGAAAGAGCGTGAGGACAAAGGGAAAGCAAATAAAATATGGACATGTATATTTCGTTTGTTGGATTGTGTAAGTTAAAGAGGAAGTGGACCGTTTGATGTAATTTTGGACCAAATTTTGGTTCAAAAAAATTGATTAAATGGTGTAAAATAAAGGGTTGAAACATGTGTCAAATGGGTGGTGAATGAATTTAAAATTTGACCGATTAGAAATTTCAAGATGTAGCCAAAATAAAGTTACACTAATTAATTTGACTATAAGAATTATTTTAATTCATTGTAAAATTCAAGAAGCTTAATAATTAATTTATATTGTGGAAGGTAAAAATTAGATGTCAACAAATGTAACAAATAAACTAATAAAGTTTTGTAAGTCTTGATTGAATAAGATAAAGAGATGATGGAAGGAATAGAAAATTAGAAAAAAGAAGAGATGTTAGACCCCGTACTCTCGTTAAATTAAGGATAACAATTAAGTTGGGGTCGGAAGTCCTCAATGGGATTAAAATA
>JAOTQR010078119.1:0-43873 GCA_025774065.1 Solanum ossicruentum
TCCTGGGCTATATTAGTAAAGGCTTGGATCTAACTTGTGAGGCGCCTTTTGGGGTAAAACCCAAGGGGACAAAACCACGAGGGGGACGGCGATACGTAACGCCCCAAGCCCCAAAGCGGACAATACTTCACAGTGTTGGGCCAGGTCGTTACATACAATTCACTACTGTATGATATTTTTAAAGCCAATCCATCCCTATAATAATATAAAAATATTTGAAGGGCATTTCAATAAAATCATTTGGGAAAACTAGGTCTTCGATCATGAAGAGACAAGCTCAGTTAATTATTACAAACAACTCAGTAACCCAAGAGACTTTCAACTAGCACATTATAGTCAAGCCTCACATATTTCACATTTTCATGAAGAAAGAGTGGTGAACAAATATAAGAATGTGTAGAACCAGGATCATACAATGTAAACACACATAAGCCAAATAAATGAAATTTACCAACAACCATGTCTTGGCCATCTTGATCATGCCTTTATTTCAAAGCATATGCTCTTGCTGTAGCCCTTGGCCCACTAGGTTGATTTGCTCCACTTGCTCCTGTTGCTTGGATGTTTTTTGGTCTTGCACCCTTATTGGTTTGAGGAGGAGTAGTAGAAGGCTTTTGAACTAAGCCTTCAATAATTCTTCCCACTTTATGATCGAAGTTTCCATAGTTAAAACACGCACTAGAAGCTCTCTTGAAAACACCATAATCGTTCTTCCCACATTGTTCACACATAGGAACATGAGTCCTGCCTTGGCTATTATTTTGAGTGCTACTTATAGAATAATCTAATCTTCTTTGCATTGATTGAGATGACCTGTTAATACCATTAGCCTTAGAATCATCAGACCTTCCCCTTTTGTATGGACCTTCAAAATCAGATCCAGGTTTTTGGAGTTTATTTTCATCTCCACTAACTTCTTCCTTATCAAGCCTTTCCCAGGTAAGAGCAGCGGAAACTAATTGACAGAAGTTCTCATGCTGCAAGATTGCGACATTCTCTCTGATAGAATCATTTAAGCCATCTTCAAATCTCCAGCACTTATCTTTATCTCTTTAATAATATCTCCAGCGTAACGAGAAAGCCTTAGGAACTTTTGTTGATATTCAGCAATAGACATGCCCCGCTGCCTCAAACTTAAAATCTCTTTTTTTCTTAGCATTCATAGTAGGCAGGTGGAACATACTTCGTAGAAAACTCCTTAACAAAATCATTCCAAGTAAGGACTGGAGGTTTTACCTTGGCATTTGTAACACTTACCCACCAATCATAAGCATCCTTTTCTAATAGTGAGACTGCATACTTAAATTTTGCAACATCTAAACAGTCAATTGCACAAACATGCTCTCCATGCTTTCCATCCATTGTTCAGTATCAGTGGGACCAACAGTACCTTCAAATTCTACTCCACCCATTTTCCTTATTTTCTCGAAGTTTATCCCATTAGGATCATGCATAGCTTCAACCATGTGGTGGAAGAATTTAGCCATCTGTCAGAAAGCAGTATTCATAACCTGAATATTATGGCTCATCTGAGTGGGATAGGTCTTACACCTTGATTTCCCACTTCAGACTTACTAGTGCGGGGGATGTATTGATGCGAAAGATGTTTTCCGTCCCCTTCTAGTGCACGAGGTTGAGAATAAGAGTTATTTGATCCTTTCCATGTTCCATAGATCTACTAGGGGAAGAGGCCATAATTTAATTCCTTCAAAAGGGAAGATCACATTGCATTAGGGACATGTACATGATGCATATGCACTCTATAAGCACAAAAATATTATTAATCATGTAAATAAACAAATAACATAGCTTGGACATCCTATAAAATAGACAACTATATAAGTAATTCATATCAAAAGTCCTAGAATCACAAGTCTGCTCTCTGATACCAATACTTGTGGCAATCCTCGTAGGAGGATACCACTTCTGTACGATCTAGGTTCACCTAATACTTGCTAAATGTTAAGAGTTTAATATGCAACTTATTAAACATAATTTAATAATGAATCAAAAATAGTTATAGGTAGGGATTTTTTCCTAAAAGTAGTTCAGTTGATTTCGGGTTCCAGTTTATAGCGTGAGCAACTTTTACAATAATTTAAACCAATATCTTGTGAAATTTTTATATATTGCCATGCTATTGTAGTACACGCTGAAAATCATTACCAATGTTAAAATATAAAGAAATAAAATTTACTAGTTACCGTTTTATACAATCTCCGCAAAATAACTGGTATTTTAATATAGAAACAAGCTCACTGGCTCCAATTCAACTAAACAAGCCAAACTTTAAGTTACAAACCATGGTTGTATAATTTACTCTAGCCTTTCAAATTTATACATACATATGCAATTGAAGAATCATGCAATCTCTCAAAACTACTACAATATTTATGTCTAGGTGCAAATGTGATCTTCTGCACAACTCCCAAAATATATCTTCAATGGCCATCCTCAAGCATCATCTCGGGTATCCCCTAGGATAGAAACAACTATCGCTAAGCCTGTATTTAAGTGGTGTAAAAGCTAAAAGCAAAAACCTTTAGATTCCTGAATTTATCTTTCTTAAGCCATGGCAACACAAATACAATATAATAAGTAGACCAAGTGAACAAATAGATTAACAATATCAAGTATGATATTTAAAGGTCTAAGTGTCAAGAGTTCCTAGCAGGATCTTTATAAGATAGTCAAACAACAAGTTTCCCCAATATGTATGTCATTCCTTCACACCAAACATAATCAAGTATCAAGAAGGGCCAAGAACCTATATCAAGAAGGGCTAAAACCTAATAATCAACAAAAACAAGAACCATATTAGGAGTGACTTTCTAGTTCGTGCTTAAATGAACTGCATCCATACTTGGGACGAACCCAACATCTACGGTCAAGATTGCAATTGATCCAAA
Source organism: Solanum ossicruentum (assembly GCA_025774065.1). Taxonomy (NCBI): domain Eukaryota; kingdom Viridiplantae; phylum Streptophyta; class Magnoliopsida; order Solanales; family Solanaceae; genus Solanum; species Solanum ossicruentum. The sequence continues at coordinate 2,910 of JAOTQR010078119.1, forward strand.
CAAGAAGCATCACCATAGTGACAAAGTCACATCTACAAGAAGGACAATTTCCACAAGGATGTCAAGTGATCAGGCAATTCGTACAAATAGGTGAATCAAGCGAGTTCCTTACAAGTCTCAAAATATATCAACACAACAAGATAAGAAGGACAAGAACATATATGAGATTCCAAGAGAATCAAATGTATCAGTAGGTAACAAAAGCACAAGAACAAGTTTTTAGAAGAACCTGAGGCTTTTAGCACGCCATCGACCCTACCGAGTTCAAGTCGTGGATCAATACGACATCTATTTCTCCAATCAATTTTCCTAAGATTGAACAAGAGTGTGAGCACCTTAATATTCATTTAAATGCTCATTTAACATTTAACACTTTCAAAAGGTAAAACCTAACAAGATAGATACTAAAAGTGAGCTTCATTTTTGCAAACCACATTCTTCTCAGCAACTTTACTGTCTTGCAACGTACCTAAATTTTGAATTGGTAAATAGAAAAACTAGGCTTTTGTAGCCTACATGAAAACTGTAGGTATATGAATATAGGTTGCATACAATCAAGAATCACTTCAAAATACCCTTAGCACAAGAATTTACACTAACAACACACCCCCAAGGATTACTATGTCAAAACTCTGGACAGAACATGTTCTAACTTGTGTCCACTAATTTGAATCCATAGTTACTGAATTAGATTCCAACATAAACATAAGAGTTGTAGCGAAATGTCTTGGGGTTGCAAAGAACTAAAAAACATCACAAAATAAACCTCACACATCAGGATATGATTAACATACTACCAACAGTACATACAAGGCTTCTCAGATAGAAAACTTACCAGAACTTTCACTGTGTTTCATCCCCTTTTTCGATACCATACAAGCAGTTTCAAAATTTCACATAAGCATAAAAGTTGCAGGCATGTGAATTAGCTTTTCAAAAGTACTTACACACTAAAACACAACTATATACAATGAGATATTCCACAATTACTACACACTACACAATTTAAAGACAAAATTCAACCACTTACCAAAGGGTAGGGGATTTCTTAACTTTGCTCCAAGGAACTAACTTTTTTCGTGGGTTTTTGTCAAATATAAGGTCATGAGAGAGTTATAAGGTTTTATATGGTCTTGAAACTGAGTTAATTCGGGGAAAATATATTTTATGTTAAAAGCAAGTTAAAAGAGAAGTGTCCAATAAGGTGGCTGCCCAAATTTCCTTTTTCTCATTCCTTATTTGCTTCATTACACATTAATATTTATCATTATTGCATAATTACCCTAAAACAAACCCCCCGCCTCATTCCTTTCGATGATTCAAGAAAACTAATTTCTCTAATGACACAAATTCAAGTCAAAGAGTTGTGAAGAAGGGGTTGATTTTATCTCGAGGAAATACTTTTTTGAAATTGAACACATGATTTAATAATAAGGGCATTACAGTTAGAGTAATAGCTTTTTTTATAAGCAAACTTGATAAGCGAAGATGCTCATCCCAGTTACCCTTAAAATCCAAAACACAAGCCATAACCATATCCTCAAGTGTTTCGATAATCCTCTTGGCTTGGCCAACTATTTGTGGGTGAAACACCCTACTAAGCTTGACTTTGGTACCAAGGCCCATCTGAAAGCAAAAGTGCAAAGTAAATTGAGCACCAGATCCAAAATGATGGGCAATGGAATCCTACGTAATCTCACAAACTCATGAATATGCAACTTGGCATAATAATCGATAAGAAATGAGTCGACTTTGTCATTCTATCCATAATAAACCAGATGGAGTCGAAATTCCTCCTAGTCTTCAAGCCATCAGAATTCCATTTTGATCTCTACCCACATCCAAGTAGGAATCTCGATGTATTGCGCTAGGCCACCTGGCCTTTCATGTTCGGCCTTGACTTATCGGCAAATATGGGAACTGACTATGAATTTAGCAATATTCTTCATCCTACCCAACTAATACACTTCCCTTAAATCTCTATACATCTTGGTAGAAAATCATATAAGAGGGATTGTGTGCCTTCTTCAAGATTAAGTTTCTCTACCCATCAACTTTGGCACATATAACCTATCCTGGTAGCTAAGGTCGTCATCTCCCCTTTGGGAGAAAACCTCCAACTTGCCATCTTTCATCAATGACTTCAATTACACCAAAATAGGATCAAGGTCTTCCTCAGATTTGACTTCTTCAACCAAAGAAGACTAAGAACCATCTATCATCACCGCACCTCTATTTTCGGTCTCATTCAATCTAACCCCCAACCTAGCCAATCAATGGACTTCCTTTGCCAATTCTTGCTTGGTATTGATGTCGCCCAAGCTACACCTCCTTTTTGAAGGTAAAGGTGGTCTTTTTCAAGATTTATAACCTAACCAAGGTTATGTGTCGAAACAAAAGAGTTGAGGAGAAACTGATCCAATTCGGAGCTATTGTGCTAACCGCTTTTGGTCCCAAATCTTTGGGACAGGCCATTCAACAGGGAGATTCTAAAAGCTAAATGAAGAAAGAAATAAGGATTTCCCCTTTCGAATTGAAGGGTGATATAAAATTGGTCTGAGATAAAGTATCTGGAAGACACGGAAATAAAAGTATCAATTCCAAAATTTTGCCACAAATATGATAGAGTTAGAAGAATTTAAAGTATTTCGGGTGGATTAACCTACTTATCTCCCCAAAAGGTGGGGAGGGGGGGGGAGGATTGTAGCAATTATGAAAAGTAATCCTAAATTAAGAGAAGTGTTAAATCAGCATGAAGAGTAACTAGGATATTATGTTCCCCATGATTCCCTAACTCGGTATTACCAGATAACCGAATTGTTTTCCAGTTTGTAGCATGTAGAACAGAAACTTATGTTTACCAAACCCTTTAATCCAAGCAAGAGGTAAATTTCACTACATGATTTGATCCATCACCATAGTATGATATTACTAACACATACCTATTGTCCCAGTACAACCTCTCCTTAGCCCAATTTGGTTGATTATATGAGAAACGTCAATCGAATCCTGTTGATTACTAACTTGATCCAATCAGTAACACTAGGCAAGTTCTAATATTGGCCACCATTAAAAAACATCCATAATAAAGAGAATAATTAATTAATACATACATGCGTACTTTTCAAGAATTACGAATTATCTAGTTTTACCTTGTTAGTTCTTCTGGTTCCTACAACCTTAGTTGTAGATTTAGCTACTCATGATCATTTTAGATGCACGAATAATGAATTTGAATAACATAATTGAGCACTTATGCAAAAGAGTAAGCACAATCAATTCAAGCTCTTCACCAAGAATCACAATATTGAATAAAAAAAACCACAAAATAAAGTTTTACAAGTGTTTTCCTCAAGCTCTCTACTATTCTCTACTGTTCTGTCACACTCCTCATGAAAAATAACCTAAACTAACTATTTATAGTGTTTAAAATACCAAATAAAAATGGATTAGGAGAATTGGGACGGTAGACTCTATGGGAACTTCTACGGCCGATATAATGTTTTATGGCTCGTAATCGGGCTTTTGCAGATTACATGTTCAATTTGGAGTTGACTTCTATGACACCCTTCAACAAACCGTATAAAATTTTATGGCTCATAGGGAGTTTCGTCTGATGGCTTTTCAGCAACTCCCCAGTTTCTGATCCTCAGGGTATGACACCAAGTCTATGGCTCGAATAATCTTCTATGGATTGTTTGCATGTTTGTAGAATTAACTTCAAAAAATACCCTTCATTATAATTTTGTATGAAACCAGAGATACGACTCATGGAATTTTCTGTGGCTTTTAAAAGTCTCATGAAACCTCAACTTCAGGAAAATCTGCACACATAGCCCAAAAATAGTGCCAATCTTGGAATCCAGCAAAACAAACATAATAACACATCAAAAATACTAACATCGCTTTAAGAACACATAAAATTCTAAGTTCTTAAGCATCAATTGTGTTGTATTTTGATAGCACATCAACACCTTCGAATTAAAATTGTTCTTTGTCCTCAAGCGATAGACTCAATCTATATAAGCAGTACAGTAACACACAGACCTCAATCTTATGTCATACATCATATAAAACTCAAGCACAAATGCCCACACCACTTTAAAAACACATCAGATAGCTATCAAGAAAACACAAATCAACATATATGATAGTGTAACTATGACAAGCAAGACAATCATCAACAAGCAACAATCACTGAGTTAGTCCAGTGTCAATATTGCAATGCAAGTGCCTTATAGAAATAAGTCCCATATCCCTCTTGTGATGATATTTTCACAATCAATGCTTGGGACTATGCAAAAATAATTGTCTCTCACAAAATACATTCACATACCATGCACAATAACATATGCTTTCCCCTATACTCATGGCTGGCCTTTGACTACCTGGATTAGGATCACTTTAGGAGTTTATTGGCATGTAACACAAACTCAGGGGGCTTTGGTATGATGTTTTAGGTGGCTAGAGGCCCTCATTGACACTGCGTCTTTCTATACTTTTGCCCTACCAATACTGGTATTTTTCACCTTATTCTCCCTTTCTCCCATTTCAAGCTTTTTTTGGTGCTTTATTCTCATTTTTCAGCTTTTTGCCTTTTATTTTCACATCATTTTTCTTTTTAGTGCATTGATTAGGAATCACTTATTTTTCTTGCACCCAGAACATATTTTTATATCCTTTTCGATGTATCACTAGTTTTCCCCCTCATATTGTGTTTTAACATTACACCAACCACCCTCAACTTAGGCTTTTGGCTTGCGTTGAGGTGCACAATATCCAATCTAGGAACCAGGGCCTCTTTTTGTAGCGACCCTCAACTTAAGCTTTTTGTCTTAGGTAAGGTATACAATGTTCAAGAAAGGACCGAGATCAATTTGGGGATCTTACATTTAATAAGGCTAGGTAAGTTAGATTATTTCAAAGAAAAGGGTACATGTACGGCTCAAACATTAGGATCAAGGGATCGCACATTTGGTTGGTGATTTAGGCCAACTGAACTATGATGGACAACGGCCTAAAATCGTTTCCTGGCCAACTAACCTACAGTCTAAGCCATAGTAACGGGGAAAGTTCAGAATTGAAACATCGTATATGAATTTAGCAAAGAAAGTGTACACGCACATGGCACTGATTACACTATCAACAAAGAGACTCTCAGATCATGATTTTTATCTCAATACATCCTCATTTATCATAACAAGCACTGTCATCAATTAAACATGCATGGTTACTATCAAGAATAACAACAATAACAACAACATACCCAGTAAAATCCCACAAGTGCGGTCTGGAGAGGGTAGAATTTACGCAGACCTTACCACTACCATAAAAGTAGAGAGGCTGTTCCTGGGAACCCTCATCTCAAAACCCGTAAGCAGAAAGAACTAGATATGACAAAAAGGAAGGAAGGGAACAGAAAGAGAGACTAATAATGTATAGCACATGACAATTTTGTTACTATCAAGACTAACAAAATTTTGGCGGGTATCATTTTTCACACAAAAACACAAACATATGCAATAGTTATTAGTATTATATGCTACTGATACTACCTATATATCCTAAATATGCGGGTTCAATAGAAAATAAATACCTATGGGAAAAAGAACACATACAAGAAAACCCCTAAGATTCAAAATTTGGGATAGTTATAGGCCAAGGCTACTCAGACTTGAGGCCTATAACTACCCACACCCTATTGATAAAGTGTTGCAGTGTCCTCAATTCACAAAAATGGAAAATAAAGCACAAGGGTAAAAAATAACACACCTTAGCGTCTAAGCGCAAGTCTCTACCTAGGGTTGTTGCGACATGACACAGACAACTTGGATACTCAGACTTCACCGAGTGGCCAAACATCCTTCTTCAAGTCGTTAGGCCTCTTCATTGACTGATAGATGTTGAAGACAACTTCTTTGTCGTTCAATATAAACTTAAGTTGGCCAGCTTCCATATCCACTAGTACTTGACCCCTGGTTAGGAAGGGCCTTGCCATGATGATTGGAACTTTGAATCAACTTTAGAATCTAGGATCACAAAGACTGCATGGAAGATAAATTTCTAAACTTTGACGAGTATGTCATAAAGTATCCCAACAGGCGTCTTTACTGTGTGGTTAGACATCAACAATCCCATGTTCATTAGAGTAGGGGCTTCTAATCCTAGCTTCTTGAAGACCGCATGGGGTATCAGATTTATGCTGGCACTAAGATCACAGAGTGCCCTTACAAACTCCATATCTCAATAGTGCAGGGTATGGTAAAAGCGTCGGCATCTTCTCGCTTATACACCAAGGACCTTATAAAAATTGCACTGCAATATTGAAGATCTTAGGAGAGCTCTTGACTCAGTGTGCTTCTTTATAACTAAGTCCTTCATAAACTTTGCATACCCTGGCATCTCCTCCTTATTTTTGATTCTTTATAGGAAGGGGGAGGAGGTCTAGGAATGGGGTTTAGCTTCTGTGGCACCTTTACAACATCACTCACCCTATCTTTAGCATGATCATCTCTAGTATCAGCATCTTTGACCTCAACTGCCTCTTCTCGAACATCATCATCATTGGCCGGCATGGGAGGATCAATGGTACTCTTACCACCACGAGTAGTGACCCGTATACACTTCCCTTTATTCTTTGGATTTTGAACTGTGTTGCTAGGTAATATACCTCTTTGATGCTAGTTGAGTTGAGTTGACACTTGACCAAACTGTTGCTCCAACTGTTTGTTAGCAACAAAATGAGACTCGATTTTCTGATTTATACTAGAGATGTCAGACTTCATGCCCTTCAAGGTCTCATCCTATGTGTTAACCTTCTTCAATAATCAGTCAAACATTTCCTCCACTCTAGAACTATTGCTATCGGCATCACAATTGTGTGGGGGTACATAAGGACCATTTCTATAGCCATCTATGCGACTCCAATTAGCATCTTTGTCCTAGCCCCTATTCCAATCATAGTAACCTCTGCGATTATCTCTAAAAGTGTCATCTATGTTCTTGTTCTTTGTTTCTTTGACCTTAGCGCTAATAGTCTTAATTAACCCTAGGGCATTGTTCCGAAAACCCCCCGCCTGATTAGCAATGAAGCAAGTGTCCTACTCATAGTAAGCCTCCTTGTACATGGTGCTCGAAGAGGATGATGAACAACTACATTAACTCATTCCTTATTCTGATTCATTATCACCTTCATATTGGTACTAATCTAAGCAAGCTCTTGCATTGTCTCCTTATTTATTTTAGCTTGCTCCGAATTAATATTGACAACACATAGCTCTTTGTAGATGATCTATCTCTTGTTCCCTGTGCATGATTCATCTTGAACACCTTTTCTAGCTTCTTGCAATCCTTGCAAATGGTTTATCTAAAAATATGCCCCCTATGATAGTGTCAGGAATGCTTGGCTATTCTCGTTCGGGGCATGGTAGAAGATCTCCACCAAGGCATCATCAATAATTTTGTTGTCATGGACACTTCTCAGACACTTTGTGAACCACTTCCATGTTGTACTGATCGAGTCCTAATCAAGTTGCTCAATGTTGTTGATTTGATATTTCAACTTGAGCCTCTTTGATCTTAGGAAGAACCTCTCTAAAAAGGCCTTCTATAACTCAACCCAAATGGTGATTGACCTCTGTAGGATCTTGAATAACCATATCATTGCATCGCTTGTTAGAGATAATGGGAAGACATGAAGTCCAAAAGTATCCATAGATAGATTCTGTGTTCCCATTACACTTTTAAAGACAAACACAACTTTGTGTAGATGGCTATGTAGATCCTCTGATGGTAAGCCCATGAACAATCCACAATTCTGTAGCATCTAAAGCAACCCACATGAGACTATGAACTTTGTGTCATCCGGTATTGGCGGTAACACAATGGCTCCATACACATCTATTGCCATAGGATTTAGTCGATATTAATTCAATTGATAAGCTTTGGCATTGAAGTCCTTGGTGATGGAATTGTTGTCATTTGCATTCTGGTTCTGATTTAGAGCTTCATTCATCATGTTTTTTGCATTATCTTTGGCCATACTTCTCAATCTTCTTTGGTCAAATAAAGTCAAGGGTATGCCTCGACTTCACTTGTTGGGCATACATTACACTTTTACCTTGAAATAGAACAAAAACTTAAAATGAGGGAAATAACGGTTGATTCCCAAACTACTCAAATTAAACAAGTCTAGCAGTATTTCATGGCAATGGCACAAAAATTTTGATGTCTCCTAAGCTACACCTCCTTTTTGAAGGTAAAAGCGGTCGTTGTCAAGATATATAACCTAACCGAGGTCAGGGTCAATCTCACAGGGGATATGGTAGACTTAGAAGAATTTAAAACAATTCTGGTGGATTAATCTACTTATCTCCCCAAAGGGGAGGGGTTTTTGTAGAAACTATGAAAAGTAATCCTAAACTAAGACAAGTGTTAAGCCAGTATGAAGAGTAACTAGGGTATTGTGTTCCCCATAGTTCTGCAACTCAATATTACCAGATAATTGAATTCTTTTTTCTTGAGAAGCATGTAGAACATTATGTTAAGTTTACCAAATCCTTTGATCTAGGCGAGAGGCAAATTTTACTACATGATTTGATCCATCCCCACAGCGTGACATTACTAAACCTTTCCTATTGTTCCAGTATAACCTCTCCTTGGCTGAGTTTGGTTGATTAGATGAGAAACATCAATCGAATCCTATTAATTAATCTCTTTTCCTATTCATTATTTCCTTGATCCAGTCAGTAACACTAGGCTAGTTCCAACACTGGCCACCATTAAATGATATTTATACAAAGAGAATTAATTAATACATGAATGCACACTTTTCAAGAATTATAAAACTATCCGATTTTATCTTGTTAGTTCTTCATGGTTCTGACAACCCTAGTTGTGGGTTTATGTCAACACCCAAGCCTTGGGCCTAGACGTGCACGACGAATGAGACATCCTTGGTTGTAATATGCACACATCCTTGGTTGTGGAAGTAAATAAACATCAACAAGAGTCAAGTATAAAAAGGGAAGTGGGACAAAGGGAAAATGTTTCATAAATATAGTAACATAAGAAGAGTCAAGCTTGAAAGCATAGACAAACTTAGTATCCATCAACACCTCTATTTTAGAATAGAGCGGTGGCCAAGACACTTCCCGGAATCACCCTCATAATAATAAGCATCCAACATAAGGAACAAGTTTCATCATAACATGAAATAAAGTAGATATTGTCCTCGGTGTTGAGGACTCATGAATAGCTTTCTTGGAGAATCGAACTAGCCACGTAGAGGAGGATGATCAAAAGAAGCTCCAGTCCAAACATGGTAATATAATGTAAGCATAAGTACACTTTAGGAAGTTTGAATGTACTATGTATGCAGGGTGCAATGCAACAAAGACATAGGCCAATATATTAAAAATACATAAGCATAATCAATGGATATATAATCTCAATATGATATGCATGATCAATGCTTATAATAAAAATGCTTGCAAGACATTTCACATGCATAATATCATACATATGTGGGAAGAGACCTCAACTGACATAGACCAAGAAGCTACAACTTGGACTCCAAGGCATGACACCCCCTCGATACAGGTGATCACGCATGACACCCCTCGACGAAGTGTGGTCTACATGACAAGGAAAACCAAATATGAAAACATGAACTAGATGGATCCACCAGTATAGCAAGGGTAATATTCATAATCCTATGGTGGCAAATAGTTTAGAGACTAAAGACTTTATATAAGGACTCCTTGAGTTGAGCCCCCATTTTAAGCCTCAATCAGTGCTAAGTAAAATCCCATGAAATATTTGAAATAATCATACTTTAACAAGCATGAGTAGCTTGTAAGTGACGTGATAACATGACATGAGTAGCTCTTAAACATGCTTTTCACTTAACACATGGTGGGTTCATGATACTTGTTCAAAATCATGCAGTTCAAGAGTTAAACAAGATAAGTAACTCAATGCAAATCAACCCACCAATATTGTAGTAAAACCCTCATTTTGCGGTATCTTGAAATTCATCACAAAAGCTCATAATAATTCATAGTTTCATAGCTCAAATCATGCATAGTCTCAATAGACATAACCAATTCATGGAAAAAACTTGAAATATATATGCATAATCAATCAATACTTAGTAAAACCCAACATAATTTATGTTCAAAATTCATATTAAGAGATACCCATAGGTAATACAACTTAACATCATGCAATTTCCAGAAAAAGGATAAGGTTGGGCTCCGTGGGTGAAAGGACACATGGATGAAGACCCACATACCTTTAATCTTGAATTTCTTGAAATGAACTTTGAATGAGAATTGACACTTGAGATGGGTTCTTAAGTTCCAAAATTTGGCTTGAAATCCTCGAATTTGAATGAGAGATTTGATAAAGTTTTGGAGAGGTTTTTGAGAGGGTTTTGTGGGTTATAGATTTGAAAAATGGCTAAGTATGGAAGATTTCACGTTTAAATGGGCATGAAGCTATTACCCCAATGCCCTTGGACAAAATAAGAAAATTGGGAAAAATATTACATTGGTCTATGCCTAGGCACAACGCGAACCAAACCCGAATCACAAAATACACTAGTCCGTGCCCCAAGCGCATCGTGGCCTAGGCGTGGACAGACATTGGAAATAAAAAAAATTAGCAAAAAATATTTTTCGCTATAGGTCTTCTAAAATTCGAGTTATACCCATTTCCTGCTCAATTTTTCCCCCTGATCAAGAATATGAAGTTAGATTTTTAAAATTACGCACGGATTTTGAAATATATGGAAATTATGATTATAGGGCATTTCGAAGCACATGAGGGGTGTTTTAATATCTCCCCTTGGAAATATTCGTCCTCGAATGTCAAAGAAACATGCGTAAGAGAATAATTATGAACATTTTAGCGCGTCATGAATGCGACAAATGTACTTAAACATCATTTTCAAAAAGTCTCAATATGAGTGTCGAAAATCACCATAAACTTGTTACCATAGACGCATGCAAAATGACATGAGGGCTGAAACTTAAGACTTGAAATCATACATGAAAATTAAGTTATTACCTTCAGCTAGAGTATAGTGGAAGAGATATGGGTATCACTTTTTCATGTCTGCCTCGGCTTCCCATGTAACACTTTCAACATATTAATTCCTCCAAAGGACCTTGATGGATGCTACCTCCTTGTTTCTCAACCTCTTCACTTATCTATCAAATAACTCCACTGGGACCTTCTCATAGGCCAAATTATCTCCCACAACACCCACAACCTCTAATGGCACTATAGCATTCGGGTCGCCTACACACTTTCTTAACATGTACACATGAAATTCCGGATGAACCATATTCATCTCCATAGGCAACTCCAACTCATATGCACCTTACCAATTCTCCTCAAAATTCTATAATGTCTCACAATTCCTTGGGCTCAATTTCCCTTTCTTGCCAAATCGAACCACACCATTCATGGGTGCGACTTTCAAGTAAACCCAATCATCAACATTCAACTAAAGGTCTCTTCTCCTCATATCAGAGTAGGACTTCATCAACCTTGGACCGTCTTCAACCTCTCCCTTATCAACCTTACCTTCTCCAAAGCTTCCATAACCAAATTCGGACTTAGCAAGGCCATCTCCCCCACATCAGACCATTTAACCAGTGATCTACAATGCCTACCATATGAAGCTTCAAAGGGAGCCATGCCAATGCTTGAGTGGTAGCTATTATTATAAGCAAACTCAATAAGTGATGTTCATCCCAACTGCCCTTAAACTCAAAACACAATCTCTAAGCATATCCTCAAATGTTTGGATATTCCTTTCGGCTTGGCCATCCGTTTGAGGATGAAAAGCTGTGCTAAGCTTGACCTTGGTACCATGACACTTTTAGAAGTATTTACAAAAATGAGAAGTAAATTGAGCACCACAATCCAAAATTATAGACAAGGGTACCCCATGTAATCTAACCAACTCATGAATATACAACATGGCATAATCTTCGGCACCATAGGTAGTTTTGCCCGATAGAAAGTGAGCCTACTTTGTCATCTTATCAATAATAACCCAAATAGAATCAAAGTGTGTCCTAGTCTTAGGCAACCCAACCATAAAATCTATGTCGATCTCTTCCCACTTCCAGGTAGGAATTGCTATGTCTTGGGCTAGGCCACCCAACCATTGATGTTTGGCTTTCACTTGTTGGAAATTGTGACAGTCGGATACGAACTTGGCAATAACTACTAGCACCCCACCAATACACCTCCCTCAAGTCTCTATAAATCTTTGTGGAACTGGGGTGAATAGAATAAGATCAATTATGGGACTGCTTCTAAATCAACTCTCTCAAGTCATCAACATTTACATAACCTACGTTGGTTGTCACGACGCAAACTAGGGCCTAGACGTGACACGACGAATGGGGAACCCGAAGGAACCCCACTCAAGCCTCTTAGCATATCATACATACATCCTTGGTCGTGGAAAAAGGATAAACAATAATAAGAGAGTAAAAATAGGAAAAGGGACTAAGGGATTTCTTTGATAACATAAAATATAAGGAGCCAAACTTGAAGCATAGATACATCATAATATTCTAACAACACATCTAAACTTAGACTTGAGTTGGGACCAAGACAAACAACCGGGTTCACCTTCACAGTATCAAATATCCACTATAAAGAGATAACAAAGAACAAGAGTAGCATAGCTTGTCTCGCCAAACTTGAGGACTTACTAAGGCTAATCTTTCGGAAGACAATCTAGTCACGTGGAAGAGGATCAATAGGTGCTCCGGTTCCTACATGGTAACATCAAGTAGGCATAGAGTATGGGTTAGTACGTTTAAATGTACTAAGTATGCAGAATGCAATGCAACAAGAGATAGGCAATATAATCAAAATGCATAATCATAAGCAAGGGATAGTATGATAGCAACATGGTATGCATGATCAATGCTTGAAGTGAAACATGCTAGTAAAATCATATGCAAATACATGTGTTGTAATATACCATCATCATAGACCAAACATTCCATTAATCATACTCCAAGGCACCGCTCCCCATGAAAGGGTGATTGGGGTACATACCCCTCAATTGGTTGTACGGGCATACCATCCCCTAAAAAGATGATTGAGGCTTGGCACCCCCTCAACAAGGAACCGAGGCTTGACACCCCCTCGACAAGGTGATTGAGGCTTGATACCTCCTCAACAAGGCCACCGAGGGTTGACATCCCCTCAACAAGGTGATTGAGGCTTTATACCCCCTCAACAAGGCAATCCACTTGCAAGACCATAAAAACATTTCATGAATTTAACACATATATACATGCCTTTCATCATCATAAAGCCGCTTAACTCATAAACCATGCAATAATAACTCAAGAACCCTTAACCGAACATTTTATCAAACACTTGGCGAGTGTCTAATTCTAGTATAAAACCATAAAATTCAATAGTGAAATCATGCATGAAAATCAATGTAAAGCCACCCACCAATACTTGGTAATACCCTCATGCGAGATACATGAAAACCTTTTATCAAATCTCAAGATAGATCATAGATTCATAGCTCAAAACATGCCTAAATAGTCACAAGTTTATGAAATCCCAACATAGTTTATAGTCAACTTTCATAGTAAGAGATATCCATAAGTAATCTACTTGAAAACATGCAATTTATGTGAAAAGGAAGATTAGGCACCACGGTGAAAGGACCCAATGGTTGAAACCCACATACCTTGACTTTGGAGAATTCCTTGATGAAGATTTGAATGGATACTTGAAGCATGGATGAATTCTTTAAGATCTAGAAGGAGAATTGGCACTTGAATTTTGAGAGAAATATTAGTCTAAGTGTTTGTGAGAGTATTGGGGAATGTCTTGTATGATATGGAGGTGAAATATGGCTAAGTACAAGTATTTTCACGTGTGGAAAGATTTAGATCCAAGACCCAAAAGCCTTGGACCAAACCACAGAACAAAGCACAAAAATACATAAAGGCGCGCCCTTGGCGCTCCGCGCCTGGGGCATGGAACTGCTCTGAAAATTGCAAACTTGGGATTTTATAATTTTGATATAGTTACTCTAAAATATGGATTAGACCCATTCCCCTCTCAATTTTTCCTCCTGATCAATAATATGAAGTCATATATTCGATTTCATGCACAAATTTTGAGATATATGAAAATCACAATTTCAGGCACTTTTGAGACACATTTTTGGGCACTTTTGGGATCGTTTCAATATCTCCCCCTTGGGAATATTCGTCTCGCATGTCAAAGAAAAGTACATAACAAGAGTAATTATGAAGAAATAAGCCCCAACAGGAATATAATAGTACATTTAAAACACCATTTTCAAAATCTCAACATAAATGTCAAAATCGTCATGACCTTGTCAACATAAACATGAACACATGCAAATGATATATGGGCTGAAACATAGGACTTGAAATCATAAAAAGGACTTGACATGATATCATAACCTTGAATAGAATAAAGGAGGTACAGATATAGCTTCTCCATGCCCGCTCCGGCTCCCCGAGAGATACTTTTGACTTGACCATTCTTCCAAAGGCGTTGACAAATACTATATCCTTATCAATCAACTTTAAACACACATACCCCAATTTAGTACCAACAGTCACCATCTCCCCCTTGGGAGAAAACCTCCTCTCTACCATCCCTTACCAGGACCTCCAACTCTATAAAGGCGGAATCAAGGCCTTGCTTAACTAGACCCCTTCAACCAAAGAAAATTTGGAACCATCAAAACCACTACACCACCATTCTCAATTTCACCTAACATCTTACCCAACCTAGTCAATCGGTGAACTCCTCCAACCATCTTCTTGCCACCCAAAGATTCCCACTTTTTATAATTAACAAGCAACCTCACATTCCTCAATATTCACAATATCACCCTCAAATGATTCCCAATCTCTTCGTCACTTCCGGAAACAAACCAATATTTTATCACCAAAGACCATCACAAAATATCAAGGTAGGGATTAAAGACCCTATTCATGAGACCTATAGACATAACTGGTGTACTAGCCACACAAAAAGACACTACTCCAGACTTAAA
The DNA here is from genome assembly GCA_025774065.1 of Solanum ossicruentum. NCBI lineage: Eukaryota > Viridiplantae > Streptophyta > Magnoliopsida > Solanales > Solanaceae > Solanum > Solanum ossicruentum. The sequence continues at coordinate 18,001 of JAOTQR010078119.1, forward strand.
ATATCAGAAAGCACATCAAGGACTCATTGACCCACCAGAATCGACTCAATAGAAATAACTTAGGTTCAATATGCCCAACTCTTATTAGATGATAAATGCAACCCTTAGAGATCAATTGTACCTTAAGACAAGAAATGGACTTACCCCTTCACTACCACTCAAGGACGGGTTTAATAGGGAATTGGAATTTGACCCTAGGGGTTCTACAACCAATGGAGACACAATATGCATGTAACTGATCCATCCCAAGAATGACATCAAAATCCACCATATCTAATCCAACAAAATCATAAGTCAACACCTAAATGCAACATGACCACAAAATAATTTCCATAGACCTTTCTAGCAACAATAGACTCACTAATGGGATAGACACAGAAAAGTCCACATAATAATCCAGAAAAACATAAATCTCACTAGCAAAAAAAGGAATAATGAAGGGAATAGGGACACCTCAACCTTCCCATGCATACACATCAAGGTCAAAGTAAACTTCAATATACCGATAGCAACATCGGGCGCCTCATCTACCTCTTTCCTCCTTTGAAGAGCATAGAACCGATTATGTCGTAAAGCACCCCATTGGCCACCTTAGGCCTCTTGATTCACATTACCTTCTTTTTCTTGAAATCGACCACCCTTACACCTTCTTCGAGCATATGGGACAATCAACTAGCTTCTGACCCACTTCAACTACAACCATAACAAGCATTGGTCTTCCTCAAACATGGGCCATCTTGGTTCCTCCCATACTTTGGAAACTTGGATTAGTTCTCCTATCATTGTCATCTTGGCACTTTGAGTTAGACACCCTATCAATAGCAAACCTCTTGTTTGAAGCATCGTCGCACTCTTGTTCTTGGAAATCGCCATCAGATCAAGCCCTCTTGAACCCCTCACTTCTCCTCTTCCTAAGCTTCTCCGCCTCAAGTTGTTCAGCATAAGTCACGAGGTGGGATAAATCCATATCATTTATCAACATAACGGCACGACCCTCCTAATTCACTAAATCGAATACACCAACATTCTAGACCTCGGATCGGCAACCAACTGTGGAGCATACTTAGAGAGTTGGTTGAACTTACTGCATACTCCCTCACACTCATAGAACCTTGCTTCAAATTCATGAATTCGATCATTTTGGCCTCCCTATGCTCATTAGGGAAGAATCGGTTGAGAAATGCCACCTTAAACTGCTCCCAAGGAATAGAATCATGATTTCCCCTTTCCACCTTCCATTGCACAAACCAAATTTGAGACACCCCCTTTAGTTGGTAGGCCACCAACTCCGCCTTTTCCTCTAAATTCACCCCCATGATAGTCAACACTTTGTACACCACATCAATGAACTCTTGGGGATCCTCATCAGCCTTAGACCCATGGAACTCTGCTAGATTCATTATGGTGAAGTCCCTTAACCTTGAGGCCGGGGTGAGAACATGAGGAGCTTGGGCCCCTTGGTTAATTTGATTGGCCACGGTATGGGTCAACATGGTGATAGCAATTCGAAACTCAATCTTGGTAGCCCCTACCTTTTGAGGAGCTTGAGGAGCTGGAGAAGTTGATTGTCCTATCAGTGCATGACCCCTCCCTGGTCTTCCTCTTTGTAGCGACATGGTCAAAAACTATAAGAGCAAAGAACATTCATTAGGGGAAAAAGACATTACCTAACAATTAAGGCATGATATAGACCATGAAGAAGTGAAAAGGAAAACAGCTCATAGCCTCTTACTCATAGTCACGTACATCACAACCATGAATAAGACTCTAATTGATGCAGTATGTTGGATGCTGAGGACTATTAACAACCTAGTGCTTTGATACCAAGTTTTTCACGACCCAAACTAGGGCTTAGAAGTGATACATCGAATGGGGAACCGAAGGAACCCCAAACAAGTCTCTTAGAATATCATACACACATCCTTGGTCGTGGAAGCAAGATAAACAACAATAAGAGAGTAAAAATAGGAAAAGGACAAGGGATTTCTTTGATAACATAAAATATAAAGAGTCAAACTTGAAGCATTGATACATCAATATATTCCAACAACACCTCTAAACCAGAGTAGCATAGCTTGTCTCCCCGAACTTGAGGACTCACCAAGACTTATCTTTCAGAAGACAATCTAGCCATGTGGAGGAGGATCAATAAGTGCTCCAGTTCCAACATGGTAACTTCTTGTAGGCATAGAGTATGTGTTAGTATGTTTGAATGTACTAAGTATGTAGGCTGCAATGCAACAAGACATAGGCAACATAATCAAAATGCAAAATCATGAGCAAGTGATAGTATAATAGCAACATGGCATACATGATAGTATAATAGCAACATGGCATGCATGATCAATGTTTGAAGTGAAACATGCTAGTAAAATCATATGCTTATATAGACCCTAATACATGTGTAGGAATAGACCATCATCATAGACCAAACATTCCATTACTCAAACTCCAAGGCACTCCTCCCCTTAAAAAGGTAATTAAGGTATATACCGCTAGATTGATATTACGGGCATACCATCCTCTGACAAGATGATTGAGGATTGGTACCCCCTTACCAAGCAACCGAGGCTTGACACCCCCTCGACAAGTGATTGATGCATGATAGCCCCTTAAAAAGGGCACCAAGTCTTGACAATCCCTCGACAAGTTGGTTGAGGCTTGATACCCCCTCAATATGGCCATCGAGGCTTGACACCCCCTCGACAAGGTGATTGAGGCTTGATACCTCCTCAATAAGGCAATCAACTTGTAACTCCATAAACACATTTCATGAATTCAACACATATATACATGTCATCCATCATCATAAAGCTACTTAACTCCTAACCTTTGTAATAGACCTTCAATAACTCAAGAACCCTTAATCGGATATTTTATCAAACACTTGATGGCTGTGTAATGCTAGTATAAAACCATGCAATTCAAGAGCGATATCATGCTAGAAAAATCAATGTAAAACCACCCATCAATACTTAGTAATACCCTCATGCGAGATACATGAAAACCATTCATTAAATCTCAAGATATATCATAGATTCATAGCTCAACACATGCCTAAACAGTCATAAGTTTATGAAGCCCCAACATAGTTTATAGTCAATTTTCATAGTAAGAGATACCCATAGGTAATCTACTTGAAAACATGTAATTTATGTGAAAAGGAATAATGGGTACCATGGGTGAAAGGACCCAATAGTTGAAACCCACATACCTTGACTTTAGAGAATTCCTTGATGATCATTTGAATGGAGATTTGAAGCTTGAATGAATTCCTTAAGATCCAGAAGGAGATTTTGCATTTGAATTTTTAGAGAAATATTAGTTTAAGTGTTGGAGAGAGTATTGAGGAATGTCTAGTATGGCGTGAAAATTAAATATAGCTAAGTATAAGTATTTTCATGTGCGGGAAGAATTAGGCCCAACACCCGAAAGCCTTGGAATGAACCATAAAACTAAGCACAAAAATACATATAGGTGCGCCCTTGGCGCATCGCGCATGGGGTGCGAAACCTCTCTGGAAATTGCAAACTTGGGATTCTTGAATTTGGATATGGTTGCTCTAAAATAGGGGTTATACCCATTGTCCACTCAATTTTACCTCCTGATGAAGAATATGAAGTAAAATTTTTGATATCACGCATGAATTTTGAGATGTATGGAAATTACTATTCTGGACACTTGTGAGGTACATTTTTGGGGTCGTTTCATTGGTACCTAAGGGCACCACTCTCCCCTGGGAGAAAACCTCCACTTTACCATCCTTCATCAAAGTCTTAAACTCTAGCAAGGTAGGTTCATGGTCTTGTTTTGGCTTGAATTCCTCAATCAAGGAAGACTTCGAACCATCCACAACCACTACACCACCACTTTCAACTTCATTCAACCTAACCCCTAACATAGCCAATCGGTGAACTTCTATAGCCACCTCCTTGTTATCAATATTAATATGAGCTAGGCTACCTATGGACACTCTATTTAGAGCATCGACTACAATATTAGCTTTGCCAGGATGGTAATGTACACTCATGTCATAATCCTTAAGAAGTTCCAACCACCTTCTTTGTTGCAAGTTGAGATCTTTTTGTGTAAACATGTATTGGAGACTCTTATGGTCGGTAAACACACCAACATGAAAACCATACATATAGTGAAGCCAAATTTTCAAAGAAAAAACTATGGCTGCGAATTCAAAATCATGGGTAATAATTTTGCTCATGCACCATACGTTGTCTAGAGGCCTATGTTATAACCTTGACGTTTTCTATCAAACACACCCCAAACCAATTCTTGAGGCATCACAATAAACCACAAATCCTTCTAGTAGAGCCAAGATAGGAGCAGAGATAAGCTTGTCTATCAAAGTTTGAAAACTCTTTTCACATTTGTTGGTCCAAATAAATTTTGCCTTTTTTTGGGTCAACTTTGTCATAGGGGAAGCGATAGAAGAGAAACCATTCACAAACCTCTGGTAGTAACCTGCCAAATCCAAGAAACTCCTAATATCCGTAGGAGTCAAGTGTCTAGGCCAATTTCTTATCACCTCTATCTTCTTAGGATCCACCTTAATGCCATCACCCAACACCACATGCCCTAGAAAACAATCTCTTTCAACCAAAATTCACACTTCTTATATTTAGCAAACAACCTCTCATCCCTTAACATTTGCAACACCACCATCATGTGATTCACATGCTCTTCCTCACTCCGGGAATAAATCAATATATCATCAATAAAGACCACCATAAACATGTTAAGGTAGTGTTTAAAGACCCTATTCATGAGATCCATAAATATATCCGATGCATTAGTCAAGCCAAAATACATTACCACAAATTCAAAGTGCCCATACCTAGTCTGAAAAATCGTCTTGTGAATATCACACTCCCTCACTCTCACTTGGTGGTATCCAAAACAAAGATCAATCTTAGAAAAGTGACTAGTCCCTTGTAGTGACTCTATTGAGTTGCCGGTAATCAATGCACATTCTAAGGGAACCCATCCTTATTCTTTATAAACAATATTGGCGCACCCTAAGGTAACTTGTTAGGCCTTATGAAACCCTTCTCAAACAAATCCCTCAATTGATCCTTCAATTCCTTCAACTCCGCCGGGACCATACATTAAGGGGGAATAGTAATAGGTTGTGAATCGGGAAAGAGGTCTATACCAAAGTTTATTTCCCTTTCAGGAGGAACACAGAGAAGCTCATCTGGAAAGACATCAAGAAACTCATTGATCACCAGAACCGACTCAATAGGAAGGACTTTAGACTCAACATCCCTAACCCTTACAAGCTAGTAAATGCAACCCTTAGAAATCAATTTGAGCTTTAAGACAAGAAATAAATCTACCCTTGACGACCACATTACAACTTTCCCACTCAAGAAAGGGCTCATTAGGGAATTAGAATCTAAATTTATGGGTCCTATAATCAATAGAATCATGATATGCATGTAACCAATCCATCCCAAGAATAATATCAAAATCCACTATGTCATGTTCAAATAAAATCACAAGGTTGAGTTTATGCAACATGGACACGGAAAAATATCTGTAGACTCTTTTAGCTATACTGGACTCACAATGGGGTAGACACTTCATAAGGCTCACACAACAACTTGGGACACACTTGAAACTTATTTACAACAAAAAGAGTAATGAAATAAAGAGTGCCACCTGGTTCTATCAATGTATACACATCATAATCAAAACCTTTACTATACCGGTAATAACGGGGCACCTCATCCACTCCTTGCGTCTCTTGAAGAGCATAGAACATATTTTGCCTTGGAGCACCCCCTTGTTGGCCTACCTTTGCCCTTTGACCCTTATTAGCACCTTGGCCCTGAATATGACCATCTCTAGCCTTTCTTTAAGTATGAGGACAATCAATAACCTTGTAACCCATCTCACCACAACCAAAGCAAGCATTTATAATTTTTTAAACATGGACCACCGTGGTTTCTCCTATACTTTTGGCACTTAGGATGGGTCATCCCACCATTGCCACCTTGGAATCTTGGGTTATCCCATCATTAGGAAATATCTTGTTAGGAGCATTGTAGGACCCTTAGCCTAGGAACTTGTGACCTTGTGGAAATCGTTCACCCTTAGAACCTTAGAAACCAATTTCAAATCGAGCCATCTAGGACTCCCCACTTCTGCTCTTTCTAAGCTTTTCCCCCCTAAAGTTGTTTGGCATATGTGATGAGCCGAGATACATCCATATCACTTACAAGCATTGTGGTATGACACTCTTCATTTAACAAGTTGGACACTCCCGGCACAAACTTGTTCATCCTTGATCTTGGATCGGCTACTAAATGAGGAGCATAATAGGAAAAACTTGTTGAATTTTAGGGCATATCCCTCACACTCATGGAACCTTTCTTGAGTTCATAAACGCCACCATCTTAGACTCTTTTAACTCAATAGGGAAGAATTGGTTGAGGAAAGCGGCTTTGAACTCCTCCCAAGAAATAACATCATCATCTCTCCTCTCCTATTTCCATTGAGTAAACCAAATTTGGGTCACACCCTTGAGTTAGTTGGGCACTAATTTCACTTTCTCCCCTGTATTAATCCCCATGATAGATAGCACCTTATACACCTCATTGATGAACTCTTGAGGATCTTCCTGCGCCTTGGACCCATGAAACTTCGGAGGGTTCATTGTTGTGAAATCCCTCACCCTTGAGGCTGGAGTGGGAGCATGAGGGGCTTGGTCCCTTTGATTTACTTGGTTGATCATAGCATGATCCAACATTATGATGGCCTCTCGGAACTCATCATGGGCTATCCCTCCATCTTGAGGAGTTTGAGGAGCGGGAGGGGCTGGTTGCTCCTCGGGTGTATGGGCTCTCCTTAGCCTTCCTCTAGGTAGCAACATGATCTAGAAGAGCAAAGAGAATTTGTTAGGGGGAAAGCCTTATGTTTACATCTAAAAGCACGATATATATCATAAAGAAGTGAAACATTTCCTAAAATGCCTAATAACCACCCATTCATAGTTGTGGTGCACTTCACAACCATGAATAAGACTCTAATCGATACGGTGAGTTGTATTTTCAAGGACTATTATCAACCTAGTGCTCTAATACCAAGCTTTTCACGACCCAAGTCTAGGGCCTAGACACGACACGGTGAATGAGAAGTCCGAAGACAATCCAAATAAGCCTCTTGATTGTAACATGCTTACATCCTTAGTTGCGGAAGTGAAATAAACATCAATAAGAGTCAAGTATAAAAAAGGAAGTAGGACTAAGGGGAAATCTTTCATAAACATAGTAACATAATAAGAGTCAAGCTTGAAAGCATATATAAACTTAGTATCCATCAACACCTCTACTTTAGAATAGAGCGAGGGCCAAGACACTTCCTGGACTCACCCTCATTATAATAAGCATCCCACATATGGAAAAAGTTTCATCATAACATGAAATAAAGTAGATAATTTATGAAATAAAGTAGATATTGTGCTCAGAATTAAGAACTCACCAAAAGCTTTCTTAGAGAATCAAATTAGCCACGTGCAGTAGGATGATCAAAAGGAGCTCTGAACCCTACATGGTTTACTGTGTAGGTATATAGTATGCGTTAGTATATTTGAATTACTAAGTATGCTAGGTGAAATGCAACAAAAACATAGGCCAATATATTCAAAATGCATAAACATAATCAATGGATATATAATCTCTATATGACTTGCATGATCAATACTTGTAATAAAACATGCTTGCAAGACATTTCACTTGCATAATATATCATATATATGTGGGAGGAGACCTCAACCGATATAGACCAAGCATCTACAACTTGAACTCCAAGGAAAGACACCCCCTCGGTACAGGTGACCGGGCAGACACCCCCGACGAAGTGTGGTGTACTTACTAAGGTAAACCAAATATGATAACATGAACTAGATGGATCCACTAGTATAGAGAGGGCAATATTTATAATCCTATGGTAGAACATAGTTTAGATACTAAAGACTTTATATAAGGGCCCCTTGAGTCGAGCCCTCATCTTAAGCCTCAATCGATACTAAGGCAAATCCCATGGAATACTTGAAATAATCATACTTTAATAATAACGTAAGTATCTTGTAAGAGATGTGATAACATGACATGAGTAGCTCTTAAACATGACTATCTTGCTTTAAGATGAATGGCTCACAGGAGGTATCTTGAAATAGGGCTCAACTTGATACTTGTAAAATCATAGATACATTCTTGAAAGCCCTTAATCATCATGAAGTCACTTGGCTTGTAAATCATGTAATAGTTCATCAACAACTTGAGAATTCTTGTCATGTAATTTTGTCAAACACATGGTGGGTTTATGATACTTATTCAAAATCATGCAATTCAAGAGTAAAAAAAGATTAAAAACTCAATGCAAATCAACCCACCAATATTGTTGTAAAACCCTCATTTAGGGTATCTTGAAATCCATCACAGATGCTCATAATAGTTCATAGTTTCATAGCTCAAATCAATCATAGTCTCAATAGACAAAACCAATTCATAGAATAAGCTTGAAATACATAGTCATGCATAATCAATCAATACTTAATAAAACCCCAACATAATTTATGTTCAAAATTTAAAATAAGAGATATCCAAAAGTAATACAACTTAAAATCATATAATTTCCATAAAAGAGAAGGTTGGGCTCCATGGGTGAGAGGACCCATGGATGAAGACCCACATACCTTAAATGTTAAATTTCTTGAGATGAACATGAATGAGACCTGAAGCTTGAGATGGGTTCTTGAGTTCCAAAATTTAGCCTGAAATCCTTGAATTTGAATGAGGGACTTGATAAAGTCTTGGAGAGATTTTTGAGAGGGCTTTGTGAGTTATAGAGCTGAAAAATGGCTAAGTACGGAAGATTTCACGTTTAAATGGGCATGGGTTATTACCCCAATGCCCTTGGACGAAATAAGAGAGCTGGAGAAAATATTACACTGGTCCACGTCACAGGCGCGATGCGAACCAGATGCGGATCAGAAAACACACTAGTCTACGCCCCAGGCGCATCACGGCCTGGGCATGGATAGACACTGGAAATTGAAAAATTAGCAAAAAGTATTTTTTGCTAGGGTCTTTTAAAATCCAGGCTTACCCATTCCCCACTCAATTTTTCCCCGTGATCAAGAATATGAAGTCAGATTTTTGAAATCACACACATATTTTGAGATATGTAGAAATTACGACTATAGGGCATTTCAAAGCACATGAGGGGCGTTTCAATTTAGCTACATGATCAGTGTAAATGCAAGAGTTATGAATTTGAGTAACATAATTGAGCCCTTAGACAAGAGAATTAAGCACAATGAATCCAAGCTCTTCACCAAGAATCACAAGATTGAATTAAAAGAACTAAATAAAGTTTTACAAGTGTGTCTCTCAAGCTCTCTACTATTCTCTACTGTATATCACATTCCTTATGAAAATAACCTAATGAAACCTATTTATAGTGTGTTTAAAACACAAAACCAAAATAGATTAGGAGAATTGGGTCGACAGACTCTACAGGAACTTGTACGGGCCATGTAATCTTTTATGGCCCGTTGTTGGGCTTTTGTGGATTGCATCTTCAATTCTAGGGTTGACTTATACGACACCCTGCTATGACCCTTACAAAGTTTTATGGCTCGTAAGGGGTTTTTCCTGATGGCTTTCAACAACTCTCCACTTTTGATCCTTAGGGCACGACACCAAGTCTACGGCTCGTATAATCTTTTATGGCTCATCTGCATGTTCATAGACTTAACTTTAGAAAATCACCCTTCACTAGAATTTTGTATGAAACCAAATCTACGACCTGTGGAATTCTCTATAGCCTGTCAAAGGTCTCATGAAATCTTAACTTTAGGAAAATCTACACAATTAGCCTAAAAATAGTGCCAACCCTGTAATCTTGCAAAACAAACATAAAAACACATCAAATCTGCTAACATCGATTTGAGAACACACAAAATTTCATGTTTTTAAGCATCAAATGTGTTATATATTGGTAGCATATTAGCTATCATCAATGTGAGTCACACTCTCTTTGGACACTCGACTTAGGAAATCGACCATAACATTAGCTTTGCACGGATAATAATGTACGCTCATGTCATAATTTTAAAGGAAATCTAACCACCTTCATTGCCTCAGATTGCGATATCTTTGTTGGAGCACATATTAGAGGCTCCTTTAGCCAATGAACACATCCATATGAACCCCATATAAATAGTGACACCATATCTTCAAAGAAAATACCACGATTGTTAATTCAAGATCATGGGTGGGGTAATTACGCTCTTGCACTTTTAGTTTCCTAGAAGCATAGGCAATGACCTTGCCATCTTGCATCAAACACATGGTAGAGCCAAGATAGGAGTGGACATAAGCTTATCCTTCAATGTTTGAATGCTCCTTTCACACTCATCGGTCCATAAAATTTTCACCTTCTTTTGTGTCAACTTTTTCAAGGGGGAAGCAATTGAGGATAAACCATTCAAAAATCTCTAGTGGTAACCTGCGACGACCAAAGACTCATAATGTCTGTTGGAGTTAAGGATCTAGGCAAATTTCTTATTACCTTTATCTTCTTTAGGTCCACTTTAATCTCTTCACCCGACACAACTTGCCCTAAGAATGCAATTTCCTTCAACTAAAATTCACATTTTTCAAACATTGAAAATAGCCTTTCTTCCCTCAATATTTACAACACTACTGTTAGCTTAGCATGCTCATCTTCACTCCGGGAATAAATCAAAATGTCGTCAATGCATACCACCACAAATATGTCAAGGAGGATTTAAAAACCCTATTCATAAGGTCCATAAATATCGTCGAAGCATTGATTAGGCCAATGGACATCAATATAAACTCATGTTGCCCATATCTTTTCCGGAAGGCTGTCATGGGAATGTCACACTCCCTCACCCTCATTGGTGATACCCGGAACAAAGGCCAATCTTTAAGAAGTGACTAGCCCCTTGCAATTGATCAAATAGGTCATCTATCCGAGGTAGGGGATACTTCTTCTTTACGGTGACCTTATTAAATTGCTGGTAGTCGATGCACATTCTAAGTGAGTCCTTCTTTCTTACAAACAACAATGTTGCACCACAAGGAGACTTACTAGGATGTATAAAACCTTTCTCCAACATATCTTTCAATTGGTCCTTTGACTCCATCAACTCCGTCGGGGCGATTCAGTAGAGAGAAATGGAAATGGTTTGAGTGTTGAGAAGGAGGTCCAAACCAAAGTCTATTTCCTTTTTGGGAGGAATACCAGGATGTTCACTGGGAATGACATCATGAAACACAGTGAGCATCGAAACTTACACAATATAACAGACTTTGGAATCGACATCCCTAACCCGCACTATATGATAAATTCAACTTTTTGTGAATCAACTTTTGAGCCTTAAGATAAGAGATGAACCTACCCTTGACCACTTTATCATGACCCCACTCAAGGACAGGTTCATTGGGGAATTGGAATCTAACCTTACGAGTTCTACAACCAATGGTAGTGTGATGTGTATGCCACCAATCCATCCTGAGAATAATTTCAAAATCTACCATGTCAAGTACCACAAAATCACAATTCAAAACTTTATGAAATATAGCCATGGGACATCCCCTATATCTTTTAGAACGAATGGACTCAACATTTGGGGTAGACACCTCCAAAGGTTCACATAATAATTTGGGCATACATGGAGTGTATTAGTAACAAAAAGAGTAATGATATAGGGAGTGGAACCTGAATCAAATAACGCATACACATAAAAATCATAAATCTTTAATATTAGACATCAGGTGCCTCATTAACCCCTTGTCTCTCTTGAAGAGCATAAAATTGATTGTGACATAGAGCACCTCCTTTTTGGCCACTTCATGCCCTTTGATAACTAAGGGGGCCTTGTCCTTGAGGACATCCATCTCTACCCTTTTTTGGAGAATCAACAATCTTGTGGCCTATTTTGCCACACCCGAATCAAGCACCCGAGTTCCTCAAACATGCACCACCATGATTCCTCCCGCACATTGGGCACCTTAGAAGAGTTATCCCACTATTCCCACCTTGAGTCTTAGGGTTGGTAGCCCTATCATTAGCAAATCCTTGGCCTTGGGAAATGGAGGACCCTTGGCCTTGGAATTTGTGGCCTTGTTGGAAACGAACAACCTTTTGTTAAATGACCCAAAAAATGCCCAAAAATGTGCCTCGGAGGTGCCATGAATCATAATTTCCATATATCTCAAAATCCATGCGTGATATAAAACATTTGACTTCATATTCTTGATCGGAGGCAAAATTGAGTGGGAAATGGGTCTAACCCTGATTCTAGAGCGATTGAATCACAATTTAAATTTTTCAAAATGCAATTTCTAGAGAGGGTTCGTGCCCCTGGATTAATGCGCCTTGGGCATGCCCCAGTGTTATTTTTGCCTTGTTGTTTTACCTCAGTCCAAGGATTTTGGGTCTTGGCCTAAGTCTTCCCATGTATGAAAATACTTATACTTAGCCATATTTCACCTTCATATCATGCAAGACATTCCCTAATACGGTCTCAAACACTTAGACAAATATTTCACCCTAAATTCAAGTGCCAAATCTCATTCCAGATCTTAGGAAAATCACTCAAGATTCAAGTCTCCATTCCAATCTTCATCAAGGAATTCTCTAAAGTTAAGGTATGTGGGTTTCAACCATGGTGCCTAAGCTTTCTTTTTACCTAAATTGCATGTTTCTAAGTTGATTTTACCTATGGGTCCTCTATTATGAATTTGACTATGAACTGCGTTGGGGTTTTGTAAAAGTGTGACTGTTTATGTATGTTTTGAGTTATGAATCTAAGATCTGTGATAAATTTTGATGAGGGGTTTCAATGTACTTTTGCAAGGTGGTATACCAGGTGTTGGTGGGTTGATTTACTTCAAGATTTCTTGCATGATTTCACTCTTTATTTGCATGATTTTACACTAGCATTACACATCCACCAAGTGTTTGATAAAATATTTGATTTAGTATTCTTGAGCCATTGATGATCTATTACATGACCTATGACTTGTATGGCTTTATGATGATGAAAGGAAGGTATATATGTGTTGATTTCATGAAAAGTATCTATAGTGTTGCAAGTTGACCATACCTAGTTGAGGGGATACTAGACCTCAATAACCATGGATAGCGGGGTGAGACCACCATCAACCAATTGAGCGATTGATACTTCAATCACCATGGATGGTGGGGTGTGACCACCATCAACCAATTAAGGGGTTGATAGCTCAATCACTATGGATGGCAGGTTGAGACCACCATCAACCAATTGAGGGGTTAATACATCAATCACCATGGAACGCGGGGTGTGACCACCATCAACCAATTGAGGGGTTGATACCCCAATCACTATGGAGGCGAGGTGTGACCACCATCATAATGTTGGTCTCTTACTATATATATTATGTTCTATATAAGCATATTTTACTTCAAGCATGACCCATGCATGCCATATTGCTATATGCTCATTTGTTGCCTAATATATTTCGATTATGTTGCCTATCTCTTGTTGCATTGAATCATACGTTCTTAATAAAGTCAAATATACTAACACATACTCTATGCCTACATGATGTTACCGTGTAGGAACCGGAGCTCCTCATGATCATCCTCATACTCCCTGCTGCTTGTACTATCTCTATAGATCATGTTGGTGAGTTCTCAATTTCGGGGACAATGTCTTTGATCTTATGCTATGTATAAAGACTCTCTTTCCTTTTATTGTATGCTTTGACTATGAGGGTGAGCCCGGTTGCTTATCTTAGCTTGCTAAGTTCTATGTTTAGAGATGTTGTTGGACAAGTTATGTAATGATGCTATGAGTTTGATTCTCTTTGACTCTCTTGATGTTTTATGATATGAAAGTTTTCTCTTAGTCCGTTTGCCCTAATTTCTACTCTTTTATTGTTATTTCATTGCTTCTACGACCAAGAATGTGTAATGATATGTTAAGAGGCTTGACGGTCCCTTCGGGTTCCTCATTCGCCGGGTCACGTCTAAGCCCTAGGCTTGGGTCGTGACACTTTGTACCTTGGAAGCCTCCACCAAGTCGATCCCTCTTGGAATTCCCTACACTTTTTTTCCTAAGGTTCTCCCCTTCAAGTTGTTTAGCGTATGTCATAAGCCGAGATGTATCCATATCCCTTATGAGGATGATGGGACGACACTCTTCATTGATCAAATCGTATGCACCCAAAACAAAACTATATATTCTTTCCCAAGCATCAACGACCAAGTGAGGAGCATACCTAGATAGATCATTGAATTTAAGGGAATACTCCCTAACATTCAGATAACCTTGCTAGAGGTTCATGAACTCCATCATATTGGCTTCCCTCAACTTAATTGGAAAGAAACGATCAAGGAAAGCAACTTTGAACTCTTCCCAAGGAATTGGCTCATCATCTGCCCTCAATATTTTCCATTGGTTATACAATGATTGAGAAAGTCCTTTGAGTTGGTATGTCGCTAATTCCGCTCTCTTTTCTGAAGTTACCCCCATAATAGTTAAGACTTTGAACACTTCATTATGAACTCTTGGGGGTCTTCTTCAACTTTTGAACCATAAAACTCAAGGGATTCATAACTTGTGAAATTCCTCACTCTTGAAGCTGGGGTAGGAGTATGAAGAGCTTGAACTCCTTAGCTAGGCTTGGCCCTTGCCAATAAAGTAACCACATGCTGATATTCATTCCGCTTAGGGGACCTTGTAGAGCCAGAAGGGCCAGTTCAACCTCAGGAGTGGAGCTCTTTGCACCATTCGTCTTAGTGCCATGATCTAGAAGAGAAAATACCATCCATTAGGGATAGAAAGCCTTAATCCAAATTTATATTGTGACATAGAGTATGAAGAAGTGATTCTTTTCCTAAGATGCCTCATGGCGTCCTATTCATAGTTGTGGCACGATTTAGAACCATGAACAAAACTCTACTTGATGCAGTGTGTTGGATTTCTAAGGTCCATTTACAAATATAGTGCTCTGATACTAAGCTTGTCATGAACCGAGCCTAGGGCCTAAACGTGATACGGCGAGAAAGGAACTTGAGGGGACCCCAAACAAGCCTCGTAAGCACACATAGCACATACTTAGTTTTGCAAAGGCATAATTAAACAACAATCAAGCAACAAATAATTTCTAAGGGGAAGCGGGACTTTGGACTCACGCTATGTGGATAAATAGGGACGTAGGACATTCATCTTATCATTAACATATGATTAACACATCACGGAGTAAGGACTAGGGAAACCTTGAAATAATTGCATAAGCATAATAAGTCAAGCTCATAACATACATACCCATAACTATATCCAACTACAACTCTGGTCATGACTATAACATGGGCCAGGACACTTCTAGGAGTCACCCTCAATATATAGTATCCAAAATAAAATAGAAAATCTTTAATAGAGCATGAAATTAAGTGGATATTGTCCCCGAATGTAGAGGACTCACCAATAGCAAATCTTCGATCGAATCACTTAGCCACCTGGAGGAGGAGGATGGAAAGGAGCTCCGGTCCATATATAGTTAGATGCTAAATGACCCTGAAAAGTGCCCAAAAACTTGCCTTGGTAATGCCCATAATTTTAAATTCCATATATCTCAAAATTCGCGTACGATATTGAAAATGCTACTTCATATTCTTGTTCAGGAGGTCAAACTTAGGGGAAAAAGGGCCTACCTCTAATTTTAGAGCAATCTAATCATAATTTCAAATTTCCAAAATTTCAATTCCTAGAGACGATCCGCGACAGCACATCGACGCGCAGCTGTCGCGAACATGTGTTAAGTTGACCTCCGTGACAGGCCTACATCATGGACCAGACGTGGACCTGTGTATTTTGTTGCCAGTGATTTCTATCTCGGTCCAAGGCTTTTGGGTTTGGGGCCTAAGTGTTCCCAACCGTGTTTTTACCTATACTAAGCCTTATTTCACCCTCATATCATCCTACCCATTCCCCAAAACTCACTCAAACACTTAGTCATATTTTCACCCCTAAATTCAAGTTCCAACCCTCAACCCAAGCTATGGTTTTCCTTTAAGGTTCTTCTTCAAGCTTCAAGTCTCCATCTCCAATCTCCACCGTTCATCTTCAAGCTAAGGTATGTAGGTTTTAGCCATTGGGTTCATCCACCCATGGTGCCCTAATCTCATTTTTACTCCATTTGCATGACTTAAAGTTGATTTGTCTTATATATTATGATATTTACTGCACCGCGATTTGAGTTCATGAAAGTACGGTTGTTTTAGCATGTTTTGAGCTCTAAATCTTGGATCTAATATTAGATTTGAAGAGGGGTTTTGATTTGAATGTCTTGGGGGTGTTGCAAGGTATTGATTGGTGGTTTTACAACAGATTTTCTTGCATGATTTCATCTCTGAATTGCATGGTCTTTTACCCCCATTTCACACCCCCAAGTGTTTGATAAAATGTCCAGCTAGGTTTTCTTATGGATTTGAAGGTACAAAGCATGAGATAATAATATGAATGGTTATATGATTATGAAATAAACTTATATATATGATAAATTCTATATAAGTTGTTGCATTAGACTATGTCGAATCCGGAGGGACTAAGGACTCGGATAACCGAGGTGGAGGTTTGTACTCATCAATCGAGGTGGGGGTTTGTACTCATCAAACCATATGAGGGTTTTGTACTTCGCAACCAGGGTGATAAGGTGTGATTATCATCAACTATGTGAGGGGTTTGTACTACACCACAAGGGTGATGGGGTGAGATCATCATCAACAGACCAAGGTGTTCATACTTTGGAAACCTAGTTGGTCTATTCTTCACAAATGATATCCTATATGAGCATGAGTTACTTAAACGTGATGCATTGATCAACATGCTATATTATTATATTATGCCTATTGCTTAACATTATGCATTTTGGTTATGATGCCTATCTATTGCTGCATTGCATCCTACACACTTAGTACATTCAGACGTACTAATGCATACTGCATGCCTACATGATGTGACCATGTAGGAACCGGTGCCCAAGTTAATCATACTCCTTCTCCACATGGCTAGTTCGACACTACTCAAGCTATTTGGTGAGTTCTCCATTTCAGGGACCTTAGTCTATGTTGCTCCTATTATGTATTGAGACATTCTTCCTTATTGTCTATTTGACTATGAGGGTGAGCTCGGTTACTTTGTCTTGGCACATACTCTTATCTATGTATTTACAGGTGTTTGTCGGACATGATATGTATCTATGTTAAGAGCATTGATTCTATTGTTCTTGATGTCTAGGATATGAGCTTGTCTCTTGTCTCTTGCTTATTTGCAAGCTTTTACCTTAGCCCCAGTTTCCCTATTCTTTTATCTTTGATGCTTGATTTGTTGCTTCCGCGACCAAGGATGTGTAATGATGCTTTATGAGGCTTGCTTGGGGTCCCTTCGGGTTTCCCCTTGCGTCTGTCATGTCTAGCCCCTAGTCTTGGATCATGACAATGCTATAAGCAAAAAAGTTTGCATTAGTACATTTGAATGTACTAAGTATACGGGGTGCAAATGCAACAAGAAAACATAGTCCGTAAATAAACAATATGCATAATCTTACTCAATTTTTATAGGCTCAATATGACATGGATGGTAAAAGCTTAGTAAAGGCATGCATGAAAGATGACCAAATCACATGACATATCATACATAGGTGGGAAAGAACCATAACAAACATGTAAGATCGAGCGAGCTACTACTTGAAATCCCGATGTTCACTCCACATCGGACAGGGAGTGATCTACATTGCCAAGGGAGACCAAATAGTATCCTTATGATATGGCCTTTTCGAAAAGTTTGACTACTTTACGGCATGTGCTTTTTGGTAGGTTTCACATGATATCCTTATCTTACGACATAGCCTTTACAGTAGGTTCAACAAATACCCTTACCACACGCCATTGCCTTTTCAGTAGGTACAAGACTATATGGGGCATCCATATCATACCTATGGTGACATACAGTTAGGGACAATGGGAGAGTAGTCACCAAGGTCCTTTTGATGCTAGATCAGCATCCCACGGAATACTTGAATTAAACTTATAGTCATATTGTTCATAGTCTCAAACAAGATAATTCCATTCTTGGAGTAGCTCATTAAAACATATTTTATTACATCAAGTTAGGGCTTTACATCATTTTTGTTATTCATATCATGCTCATAAGCTAATAGCATACTTATTATCCCTTTTATTAGACTCAACCTGCATAACTTGCACATCTTGTCACAAGGCATTCGTTACTTGAGACACTTGGCATGCGTCTTTTAGTCAAATCATGGTGGGTACATTTACATAAACTTAAAATCATGCAAATCATGGGTAAATAACCTGCCAAAAACATAAAGAGACTTGTGTCACGACCTTATATTTGTCGCTAAGACTACCATGCGGAGCTAGTCAGTTTGCTCACGGATCTTTCACGATTTGGTAAACACTAGAAAGCCTGTTGCCTAGGATCGCTAAGGGAATGTTGGATTTGAAAGAAAAGAAAGCTTTTGAGGAAAGATGGCTTTTATTGCCTAAAGGGAACATTGTACAATTGCTTGTATGTGTTAGATTTCTGGATGCCTAACAAATGAAAATGGCCCTCCTATTTATACAAGTCTCTAAGGGACTAAGAGCAATTAATAATTACAAAAGGGTGCACTAGCCGTTACTAGTGGTTTTATGTCCGTTTCTAGCCGTTGGTGCTATCACTAGCCATTTTTGACCATTGGCTACAGTGCCCAATGGTTCTATGGTCCTTTCCTCAAGATTTTGCACAGTTCTGGAACCTTCCAGGGTGTGTCAGACACTTTTTTGCACAGTGTTGGCGCAGAATTTGGCGGGACGTGTCATACTCCCCCACTTGATGATGCGATAATTGTGGCACATTACTATTGTTGTAAGAAGTCATGTACCTTGTCCTTAAACTGCCACAAGTCTTCGTACTTCTCCCATGTGGCCTCCTCTGGTAATTGACCCTTCCATTCGACAAAAAACACTGCAGTGGCCGGTTGTCCCCTTTTCTATATTGCCTGGTAGTCAAGGATGACTTCTATACCCCGATCATACGAGGCAGTTATGGTAATGGGTGGCCTATTTAACTGTCCTCGGCTTGGATCATCCTTATTTCCATGGTACAACTTAAGGACGCTGACATGGAAAACCGGATGACCTTTCAGAGATGGTGGTATCTCTAGTAGGCATGATATCTTGCCAACCTTGGCAAGGATCCAGAATGACCCCTCATACTTGCACACTAAGTTTGGATTTTTGCCACTTAGTGCCTTGAACTGCGTAGGATTAAATTTCACCAACACCAGGTCCCCGACTTGGTAATTTATGGGACGTCATTTTCGATCGGCGAATTTCTTCATCTGCTCAACCGCCTTAACAAGGTGCGACTTAGCGGTGTTCAACTACTCCTCAAAACTATTGGCTAAGAGACAAGTGCCCAAACTCCTCCCCTCACATGCCGCTTGTAGCGAGTGTAGAGTTTGCGACTGTTGGCCCGTGCCAAGCTCGAATGGTGTCCTCCCAGTTGCCTCACTCGGTTGCAAGTTATACATAAATTAGGCCACATCAAGCAACTTCGCCCAATACTGTTGGTGTGAGCTCACAAAGTGCCTCAGGTAGCACTCCAACAAGCCACTGACCCGCTCTGTTTGGCCGTCTATCTGAGGATGGAAACTTGTGGAGAAATGTAACTCCGTGCCCAGTATCTAGAATAATTCTCTCCAGAAGTTCCCGTAAAGCACGGATCTCGGTCACTAATTATGTGCCTTAGCAGCCCCCAGTACTTCACCACATTCTCAAAGAACAGTTGGGCTGCTTCCTTCGCAGTACATCCTGGTGTAGTAGGCATGAAGGTGGCATATTTAGAAAGCCTGTCTATCACTACCATAATGGTGCCATAACCATTAGACTTTCGGTAAGCCAGTGATGAAGTCCATGGTGATGCTCTCCCATGGTTGCTCGGCTACGGGGAGTGGCTCTAAAAGTCCTCTGGGATGGAGCTGCTCTATCTTATCCTGTTGGAAGATAAGACAAGTTA
The DNA here is from genome assembly GCA_025774065.1 of Solanum ossicruentum. NCBI lineage: Eukaryota > Viridiplantae > Streptophyta > Magnoliopsida > Solanales > Solanaceae > Solanum > Solanum ossicruentum. Next base: position 38,126 of record JAOTQR010078119.1, read on the forward strand.
GCACATAAGCCTCGATGTCATCCCGCATCCTCGGCCAATAATAGACGGCCTCAAATAGAGCTCACATACGTCGCTGCCCTGGGTACCCGACCCATAGTGTATCATGAGTTTCCTTCATGATTCACCACCTAATGTTGCCATATTTTGGAACATAGACCCTTCTTTCGGCGGTGATCAGGATGCCATCCTCAATCCAGAAGCACTGGGTCTTCCCCTGTGACGCTAACACCATAAGCTTCTGGGCTTCTGGATCATGCATCAAACCCTCCTTGATAGATTATCATATATCACTGTGGGTTATTGTGACTGCAACTAGTTCTGTGGCAGCTAGCTTTGCTTTCCTGTTCAGAGCATCGGCGACCACATTTCCTTTGCCTGACTTGTACACAAGCTCATAGTCAAATTCGGCCAGAAAGTCCTACCACCTGGCTTGTTTGGGAGTAAGCTTCTTTTCTGATTGGAAGTAGCTTGAGGAAGTATTGTCCGTCTGGACTATGAATTTGGACCCTAATAAGTAGTGCCTCCAGGTACTCAGGCAATGAACGATGGCGGTCATCTCTTTCTCCTGCACAGTGTACCGTCGTTCGGTCTTGTTCAGTTTTTGGCTTCCGAATGCAATGGGGTATTTGTCTTACATCATCAAACCACTAATAGCAAAGTCCAAAGCATCTTTATGGACTTCTAATGGCTTGGAGAAGTCAGGCAAGACAAGGACTGACACCTCCGAGATGGCAGTCTTGAGGCCTTCAAATGCCTCTTGACAATCCAGGCTCCAAACTTATGGCTTATTCTTCTTAAGCAGCTCGGTGAGTGGAGCATCTATGGAAGAGTATCCACTGATGAGTCTTTGATAATAATTGTCAAGCCCAAGGAACGTCCTTAGCTCCGTTACCTTGGTGGGTGTCTCTCACTCCATAATGGCTCGCACGTTGGCCCCGTCCATGCAAAGCTAACCCTGGATTATTACGTGATCGAGGAAGAGCACTTCGTGCTAGGTGAATTCACACTTCTCTCTTTTGACGAACAGTTGGTTCTCCCGCAAAACCTGGAATACCTTGTGTAGATGCTCCATGTGCTCCTCCAAGGTTTGGCTATAAATGACTATGTAATCCAGTTACACCACCAGGAAATCATCCGGGTAGGGATGGAAGATTTTGTTCATCAAGGTATAAAACGTGGCGGGTGCATTGGTTAGCCCGAAGGGCATTACCAACCACTTGTAGGATCCGTATTTGGTGACAAAAGTTGTTTTGGGTTCATCCCCTTCGGCAAAGTGAACTTTTTAATATCCCTTTCTGAGTTCCATCTTGGAAAAGTACTTGGTTTGTCCAAGTCTATCGAACAAGTCGCCTTTTAGCGGGATTGGATACTTGTTCTTCATGGTCACTTTGTTCAGCACTCGATAATCTACGCAAAGGCGCAACGACCTATCCTTTTTCTTCTAGAACAGCATCGGGGCTCCATATGTTGCTTTGGATGGTCGAACATGGCCAGCTTTGAGGAGCTCCTTTAGTTGCTTCCTGAGCTCCTCTAACTCGGGTGGTGCCATGTGGTATGGTGGATACAAAGGTGGTCGAGTGCCTTGCTCTAATTCAATTCGATGGTTGACCTCCCGTCGCGGAGGCAAGGGTCTCGGTAGCTCCTCAGGAATGACATCTTTGCTTCCGTCAAGCAGCTTCTCAATGCAGGGTGGCAAGGGTTCTGGGCATCATCGCTTTCATTCAAACTTGCGATGGTGGCCAAGTAAGTTGGCTCCCCTTTCTTGAGGCCTTTCACCAGCTTCATAGCTGATAGTTATATGATTCCTTTGACTTTGCAAATTTCAAATAGTGGCATCGCCCAGGTCCCTTCCTTCTCTAGCACAAACATCCGGTGAAGGTAAGGGTCTATCATGGTGTGGCATTGATGAAAGAACTCCTGCCCAAGTATGATGTCAAAGATATCCAAGGTGGAAACAACAAAGCTAGTATTGCCTCACTAATTGCCTAAGGAGACGTAGATACCACGCGTAATTCCACACACTGGCGTTGGCGGGGCATTGACCATCTTAAGCCGCGTGTTACTTGGATTGTAACTTAGTCCCAATCTAGCTGTAGCTACCTTGGTCATAACGTTGGCCTCCGCACCAGTATCTACCATGGCCTGTACTGGCTTCCCATTCAGGATTAAGTCTACATACTGTGTGGGGTGACCCTCCAGCTTGTCCATTGGTCGGACAATAGTCGCGCAGAGCCCGATCATGCCCACGTGGGCGGTGTCTGAACTCTGACCCTGGTCGTGAGCCTCCTTCTTCTCGTAGTCTCGCAGGATGGCTCTAAGGTTTCCCATTTGAGGGAACCTCGCATATCTGTGTGGCCCTCAGCATATATGGCAGCCCCTCTCCCTAGGCGGCTGTGGTTGTGGCTGTTATGCCTTCTCGGCATACCCCTGTCGGAATGACTTCCAAGGAGGGCGGGTTTCTCTGCTCCTGCCGCGATCTCCCCTACCTTTGGCATGACTACTCTTTGTCTCCTTCACCTTGCCTCGGTCTTGCCTAAAGTCAGTCAGGCCTTCAGCTTGTGTGATGGCATCGTCAAAGTTGGAAACTTGTTGACGTTCCAGCTCCATCTTGGCCCAGTCTATTCATGAAGTAGAACAACATGTCCCCTTCTATGAGGTCGGGAATCTGAAGCATAATGGTAGTGAACTCCTTTATATAATCCTTCACACTACCCATCTTCCTTAATTCTCGGAACCTCTTCTTGGCTTCATTGATGACATTGCTAGTAAAGAACGTCTTCTTGAACTCTGCTTTGAATTGTTCTTACGTACTAATCGTGCAAAGTCCCTTCCTTATTTCAACGTCCTTTCGTCTCCACCGTAGCATTGCACTCTCCGTTAAGTATATGACGACCGTATGATCTTCATCTCGTCACTGCCTATCCTGCTGCACTTGAAGTAATTTTCCAAGTGGCACAGGAAATTTTCTACTTCTTGGGTGTCACGGATGCCTTTGAAGATGGGCAGCTTGGGGCTTCGATCCTTACTTCCATTCTATGGACAGAACAATATGTCTCCCTTGTCGGGCAACTTTCTCGAGTTCCTACACCCTGGCACTCATAGCTTCCAACATGCCCATGAACTTTCCTTCTAGAGCTTTGACTCGACTCTCTAAGGAAGCGTGAGCCTCTTCCTGTGCTTCCCGCTGCTCATCAATGTCCTTACTAACGTTCTTGTTTTCCTCGATGGTGAATTCCTCCAAGGTTTTGAATTTGCCTTTGATCTTGTTAAAGCGATGGCCCAACACTTCTACGGCTCGGTGGGCAGTCTCGACTCTGGCGACCAGTTCCAACCCTGGAGTGACATCTATGGGAAACTCCTCTTGCTCCCTGTCACTGCCTTCGGCGGTTGGAAGGGTGGCAGCATCGCTTGGGACAGGATCTGTTGGAAATTTCTCCACATTTTACCATTGCGTCTCTTTGTAACGTCCACTAGGACCTCGGTGGTACTGGCAACAAAAATCTCTCTGTCACTGGCCATTGTTTTCCCTTAGTACCATCTCTAATACCACTTTGTCATGGCCTTAAATTTGTCGCTAAGACTACCATGGGGCGCTATCAGTTTGCTCACGAATGTTGCACGATTTGGCAAACACTATCAAGCCTGTTGCCTATGATCGCTAAGGGAACGTTGGATTTGAAAGAGAAGAAAGCTTTTGAGGAAAGATGGCTTTTATTGCCTAAAGGGAATGCTGTACAGTTGCTTGTATGTGTTAGATTTCTAGATGCCTAACAAATGAAAATGACCCTCCTATTTATACAAGTCCCTAAGGGCCTAAGAGTAATTAATAATTTCAAGAGGGGGCACTAGCCGTTACTAGCCATTTTATGTCCGTTACTGGCCGTTGGCTACAGTGCCTAATGGCTCTCTGGTCCTTTCCTTAAGATTTTGCATAGTTCTGGAGCCTTTCAGGCCATGTCGGACACGTTTCTGTGCAGCGTTGGGGTAGAATTTGGGTGGGATGTGTCCCTTGGCTAGTGTATCATCAAACCCACACTTAAAGATCAACTTCACATGACTTTACATTTCATAATAACATACAAGGGTAATTCATCATAAAATGCTTCATAAATCTTATATGAAAGATTTCAAAAAATCGTCACATATTACTATGACTTTAGAAATCAATCAAGAAGGGGAATAGTGTCACGACCCAATCCTAGGTCTTAGATGTGACACGACGAAAAGGGAACCTGAAAGGATCCCAAACAAGCCTCTTAGTACATCATAAACACTTCCTTGGTTGCGGATGCAAATTAAGATAACAACAAATAACAATAGAATCTAAAGAAAGCGGGACTTGGGACTTACATCTCAACAATCAACACAAAGAGCATAGAGGAAAGTACGAGAGTAAGGGAAATCTCTTATAATAAGATAGCATAAGAGGAGTCAAGCTCATAGTACAAACCAACCCAATATCAAACTACACCCCTACTACGAATAGGGCGGGGGCTAAGATATCACCCGGGCTCACCCTCATAGATAAGTATCTAAAATACTAGATAAAGTCTTAATATAGGCATAACAAAATAGATATTGTTCTCGGATATGAGCACTCACCAATAACTAACTTCAATGATCCGGTTAGCCACGTGGAGGTGAAGGATCAATGGGAGCTCCTGTTCCTACATGGTGATATCATGTAGGCATAGAGTATGCATAAGTACTTGGAATGTACTAAGTATGTGGGGTGTAATGCAACAAGAATCATAGTCCATAATAATCAAGATGCTTAATCATAATCGATAGACATGTGCTCAATATGACATGTATAATCAATGCTTATACTTGCATAACTTGTTCCACACAATAAAGTGACATGAATAGCTCATCCAAATACCTTGTACTAGAGGGTGGGGAGTAGAGAATGATTCATGACTCCTTGTAATAGGTAATAGATAGTACATGGTATCAAGCTGTACATGAGGGTAAGACTTACAACATGGTTGATGACCCCTTCTCATAGACATTAGGTAATGTATCATAATAGGTCGTACATGAGGGTGAGACATATAACATGGTTCATGACCCCTTCATGTAGATATATAAAATAGTAAGTAGTATTGATTCGTAGGTGAGGGTGAGGCTTATAACATGGTTCATGACCCCTTCATGTATGTTTCACAATTCACATGAGAAAAAACATAGAATAAGAGCTCAACAATCCACTTGTACATAATGGAATCTTTTCATGAGTTTTAATACATGCTTGGGAACCCATAAATCATCATTATATGCTAATCATGTAAATTCATACAATAATCTCTCTTCAAGATCACAAATCCTTGTCAAGTAATTTTATCAAACACGTGGTGGGTATATACCCATGTACTTAAAATCATACAACATTTCTAGAGTAGTAAGATCAACCCATTTCAAAATCATTCAGATCAACCCATTTCAAAATCGTTCAACTCAACCCACTAATATTGTAGTAAAACTCTCATCTTTTAAGAAAGTATTATATTGGAGTCCAAAGGTTTTAAATTGAGCAGAACCAAAACTGAATACCTGGAGTGCAAATTTAGCATAGGAAGGGAGGAAGAAAACTCTGAGGTGAGGCTTGCTACCCACCTATCCCCAAGAGGGATAAGTTTAAGTATCTGGGGTCCATCATTCAGAGTAGTGTCGATATCGATGATGATGTCACACAGCGTATTGGGGCAGCATGGACTAAATGGAGGCTGGCTTCTGGAGTATTATGTG
>JAOTQR010078120.1:0-11563 GCA_025774065.1 Solanum ossicruentum
TATTCAACTCCAAAATTATTATTTTATGTATTCAAGAACTATTAACATATTTATATTTTTTCTTATTTTTATTGTTTATAATGAATAAATTATTGTACTAATCATATTTATTTAATTTGATTTCTATAAATATTATATTTATTTAATAATTAATATTATTTATATATAATTTTTAAATAAATTAAATATATACGTGCAAATATGCGCAAAACCAATGAAAAAAATACAACCATTCCTATCGCTAAACAGAAAAAATTAATAAAATAAAAAACATTGGATAAATTTACAGCCAACTTAGATCCAAACCTAACTCAAATCCGGAACGAAAAGCGCTAACGGCGCCCTTTAAAACGCTTTTAGATGCCGAAACTCTATTTAGGGTTTCCCCCTACGCATAGTTAGAACATTCTCAAGGGTTTGGGACCTTGTGGAGTTCTGATTAACAAATCGTTCAACAATGGCAGTCGAGTCGGCGAGAATGACAGGGACAGTTTCCAAGTTCAATAACCCAAAGGGTTACGGGTTCATCAAACCTGATGATGGATCCGAAGATCTATTTGTTCATCAATCTGAGATCCTATCCGATGGCTACCGTTCTCTCTACGAAGGCCAGAAAGTGGAGTTCACCATGACTCTCAAAGGAGATAGGTATCAGGCTATTGATGTCACTGGGCCCGATGGCGTTCCACTCGATAGTGGCCGTAATGGAAGAGGAAACAGTAACAGTCGTGGTGGTGGTGATTACGGTTTTGGTGGTGGTGGTGGTTATCGGAGGAACGGCAATGATGGTGGATATCGTAGTGCTGCTGAGTGTTATAACTGTGGAAGGACGGGACATTTGGCTCGAGACTGTGATCGCAATAGTGGAGGCGGTGGCAGAGGCGGGTGTTATAACTGTGGTGCTCCTGGACATTTAGCCCGGGATTGTGACCGTACTGTTGGTCGAGGAGGAGGAGGAGGAGCAGGTGGTGGTGGCTGTTACACTTGCGGTGGGTATGGCCACATGGCTCGAGATTGCCCGAGTGCTGGACGTGTTGGAGGCCGTGGTGGTGGGGCTTGTTATACATGCGGTGCACAAGGACACTTGGCAAGAGACTGTCCCGGTGGTGGTAGTAATTTTGGGAGATCTGGTGGTGGCAGTGGAGGAAGCAAGTGCTACAACTGTGGAGAGGCGGGCCACTTTGCTAGGGAATGCACAAGCCAATCTGTGAAGTGATCATGTACATGATCTTACCCTTTTGTCTCTTCATCATCTTAGTACCCATTTTCTCTCCGGTTGTTATTTGATTAGCTATATGACTGGTTGTTCTTTTGGAATAGCGCTATAGAGTTGTTCGAATTGATGTTTTTGGGATGCAAAGTTTTTGTTGATACTTTACATACAGGTTCAATTCTTGCACTTCAATGCAAATCTTTTATGCTTATAATAGTCATTTGATACTATATACAATATACTCAGACACACATGTATTAAGTGCTTCATGGGTAAAACTTGAGATTCACATGATGCATTATGATGATTAAGTTAAGTAACTTCAGTTGTGAGCCTGATATTAAGCTTGTCCTGCCATATTACCCTCTATTTAGAATATTTGTGATCTCTTCTTGTGTTAATATTTCTATTTTTTCTTAGTTGTTTGTCGGGAATATGCTACTTTGTTGGTTAAACTAACAACAAAAACATAGCCATTGGCTCTGCAAAGGGGAGGGTGATTTACGAAGCCTTTGCCCTACTAGTGTTCACATGTTCAAAGTATTGTTATTTAAATTTGAATACTGATTTGAGTTTTGAGTTCCAATTCACATTTTCATTGGCATCTAGCGCGTTGCTTTAGCAAAATGGTGCTATTGATCTTTTCCTTTTATATTAAGAATTGTCGTTTATGAAAAGAGTTGTCTTCAAACAAGTAATCCAGCAATGTATCCTAAGCTAACTGTTTTGTTATTGTTGAAGTTAGCCTTTGTAAAATTTGTTTTTTTGTTTAATCCATCTCTTAAAAAAATGTCACAAGAGTCTGAATCTTTCTCCAGTTGTAGGTCAAATCAGTGTTGTGAAAGGCGATCGCCGTGTCGCCAATGGCGAGAGGCGAGGCGACCCTTTATCGCCTTTTAGCTTTGTGGTAAGGCGATCTTCAAAAGGCGATGCCATACCAACAAAGGTGAGAGGCAAGAAACACATCGTCTTTTGTATTTTCTTTAGAAAAGGGGACCAATATAGGGTTTTAAAAGTTAAAAAGATAATATTAGGATTTTCTTACCAAATTTGCACAATTGCACACTTACATTTAACTTCAACTCCAACCAAATGACCTAACTAGACTTCTCCTGCGACCTTCTTCTTCTCTTCTTGATAATTCTTTTTTTTTTTAATTTCTTCTTCTTCTTTTTCAGACTGTTGAGTTACTTCTATCTCTATTATTTTTCTCATTGTTTTGACTTTTGTTTTATTTTTTTCTCATTCAAGTTCTAGACATATAGTATTTACTATCTATTTTTAGTTTTTGAATTGAAATATTTGCTAATATGTTTTTGAGACTGAGATTTTGATTATTTATATATGCAATTAAGTATTTTAATGTTTTGGTATTAATTGGCGCCGTACTTCAAAAAGGTGAGTGCCGTGCCACTCACCTCGCCTTGGCAAGACAGACCCTTGTTGCCTTTTGCCATTGAAAACACTAGTTCAAATCCCTTGTACACTGACAATCATCACGTGTTAATGCATTTGCCATCTTACTTGTGAAAAAAGTTGGAATGCTGAACAAATAAACAAGTAAATACGATTGAAATGGAAAGATGAGAGAAAATATGGAAACAACACTAAGAATGGCTTGGAAATGTGGGAGGTGTGAAAGAAAAGATTTGATCAAGTGTTGGTAGGAATTTGGCAGGGGTTGCGACCTGCCGTGGTGGGAGATGGTGAGAGATTATTTATAGAAAAATATTGGTGCATCCTTTTCTTTATCTATCTTATTTTGGTTTTTCCATCTTATAATAGCGGTTTGTTGTCTCTGTGTGACTTATATATGTTACAGGTTTGTGAGCCCTTGAATCATCCACTAATGCTTGGCCTCAAGGTAGGTTGTCCACGTTACATCTCCCTAGGGGTGCAGCCCTTTCACGGACCTTTCCTGGATATTGAATCTTTCATGCACCGGGCTGCACTTATTAGTAGGTGCCCATTGAGGTGTTTGCTTGGTATTCGATTTTTCAGAATTAGTTGGGGATAGGTTTTTTGGGATTGTTAGTTTTTGAATGACATTTGATCTTAACTAGCTTGGGAATTTGGAGCATTGTTGTTTGACATAGAACAATATTCCTTTTCTAGACTTTTTAATAACTTGATTGATCTTGAGAGTCACTTTTGGTTCCAATGCCCTTTTTGTTGAATAGTCTGGTCTTTCCGATTCTATAGTAGCTACTGTGCTATAATTCTATGGTCATGGTATCGTAGTTGTGAAACATGAGACGAAGTTCATATTAGTGATATCTTCGCTTTATTGTTGGCTATTTATCTTGCATATCTTCTAAAACCATATGGAAAAGAGAGAGTTGGTCTTTCAAGGAGAAAATATAGTTTTCAATTATATTCTTTAGTGGTAGGGAATCCACGTGCTCTCTGGCTATTGGTGTATGAAGCCAGTAGTTCTCTTTTCAGAAAAGACTGGATTAGGTCTCAGGGCTTGTGTTCAGCAGATCACTTCTTGAGGGCAGAGTTGTGCTCGGTCTGTCATGTGGTCCTTGAAGAATTTCAGAAACTGCATTTTCTGTATGCTCTTTAAGTTCTGCCGCATTGTTGCTTTGGGTGTGGAATGATCATGATATATGGCATTTTCTGGTAATAAATGGCTGACATGGGAAGATGCACTAGTCCAGCCTTTATGATTTCTGTGTGAAGATGCAACTTGGATTCTCTATTGAACTAATGAAGTGCTAGTGGAATAGTTAAATCCGCCTCTAATGCCAAGGCCTTGAATGTAGAACTTACAAATCTACTTTCATAAAATTCCCCAAGGGGAAAGCAGTATCCAAGTTCTGAAACCCAGTCTTCCTCCTTGTGGAGAAGATGGCTGATGAATTAGGTCCTTGATACATCATATTAGTTCCGTCAAGTGCATCTGTCCTTGAAATTCTTCCTGGCCAGTCAATAATTTTGGGGTATTTGGTGATTTGCTCATCTGGTGGTTCAGTTCATTTCTTGTTCAAGTTCTCCCTGGAAAGTTGCTCGTTAAAGTTTCTTTGATTTCTAGATGTTTGTTAAGAGCAGTTCCCTTCTCATGGAGCAATGTTTGTTATATTTGACGATATCTGTGGAATATTTTCATGGGATAATCTCAAATATATATACTATAACAAATATAGTCATGTTTATATACATGACTGTATAAACTATAAAGTATACATGTACCTTATAATGTAGATTACTTATACATGAGTTATATGCTATATATACATATTATGATATATTTAAAAATTGATTATAACTTTGACTATGCATGGAATCTATACTGGCTATACATGTGAATGATTTTTTTCCTTTTGGTTATTATTTTGGCCAAATGGCCGTGTACTATAACTATTCTAATTTTGTTGCAACTTGGGAGTGTTTGGGCCCAAGCTAATATGTAACTTGGGTTCGTTTAATTTTCATTTATTTAGTCGTCCGCTTTCTTGATCCCCAGTAAAGCCTGATAGAATCATTGACTCATTTTGTTAATGAATGTAAAACTTTTGGTTGAATGGTTTATAGTGATTATTCCCTTTGGAAATAGTGCAACAAGTATTGTGTTAAAAGCCAGTCTTTCTTTTTTCTTGGGGGGCTTTGCATCGTACCCAAAAGTTAACCCATGCTTGCAGCAGGAGGAATCAGAATCACATGTGGACTAGAATACTTTTTCATAAATAATTACAGCTTTTAACTAGTTAACGCCTACAATTGAACTGCAGGATAAGCAAATTCCATTACCACTTTGCCTTCCCTTTTGGTGCTTCTTTGGCCTAGGTGAAAATATTTCACTTTTAAATTTCTTAATATTTATTCTAGTTTTTGTTCTTTAAGCGTATATACTACGATAAGTATGTGTCTGTTTAAGTTAACCATACTTTAATAGTTGAAATAAATACTGTAGTAAAATATTTCAAATTGAAGAGAATATCAACTAGCAACCTCTTGTTTCGATTTCAATCTTGGGACAGAATCACAGAACATATTAGATATACTTCTTCAGTTCACTTTTTATTTATTTTTCAATATGAGTTGTTTATGTTATTCATATTAATTGAGATATATAGTGTTTTATTAATAATTAATTTGTGAATAATTTATTTTTAAAATAGTAAATAGATACCTTCTTTATTTTATTTTATATTATATTTTTTTCTTTTTGATTCATTTAAAAAAAATTACCTTACTTTAATGAGAAATAATTTATTTTTAATTTTTTTTTATAAATATGGTGTCGTAAAATGAGATGGAGAAGTAACGTGAGTTGCTTTGATTACTAATGAAATCAAATAAAAAGCAATAATGAATGTTTTTGCGGCTGGAGGTTGATTTCACAGGTTTCAACTTGCTTGTGCGAAAGGTCAGGATTCTATTTCTACTATTTGACCTTTTGATCAAGTGGGTCCCACCCCACTGTCATTGGGCCTTCTTTTCCCGGGCCCCATACCTATCTTCCCAAGGCCCATAGGGCCGTCCAATTTTACCGTCATTTAACTCCCCCAACCATTGCCCATACCCACAACTCCTACACTCTTTAAACTCTATACATTCTATTTAAATCACTCTTAAACACATCTTTTTTCTGATTAGTACTACAAGCATTCTTACTAATCCTTGATAATAACTCTACTAATCCCAAAGCTCTCTTCTTTTTATTTACAACCCATATTAACCGGAGCCGACCTTACACTGTGGCGGTGTTGTGTTCCCCATAAACGTCGGTCCCGAGTTTTTCTCTATAAATATCTGACTCCGACCACGTGATCTTTCAAATATTCATTTCACTACTACCCCACATTGTCAACTTAGTCATTCTCATTCTCCTCGAATAACTTACAGAAAACAGAGCAACATCATTACAATGGAGAAACCTCGAGTGTTTCTTCCCCTGCTTGTTTTATGTTTCGTATTCCTAATTTCAGGTGAGTTTTGGGTTCTGATTGATGATTCTTTTCGAAATGTTTGAAGTTTTGGTATTCATTTTTGGTAATTTTTTTGAAAAAAACAGGGGTGTTATCAGCAACATTTACATTAGTAAACCAGTGCAGTTATACAGTATGGCCAGGGATATTATCCGGTGCTGGAACATCCCAGATTTCTCCTACTGGATTTCAGCTGAATCCAGGGCAAGCTATTCCCGTTTCTGTTCCGGCGGGTTGGTCGGGTCGTTTATGGGGTCGGTCTTTTTGCTCCCAAGATTCCACTACGGGTAAATTCACTTGCGTTACAGGTGATTGCGGCTCCGGAACAGTAGAGTGCACCGGCGGAGCTGCTCCACCGGCGACTCTAGCAGAGTTTACACTCAACGGCGCCGGTGGGCTCGACTTCTATGACGTTAGCCTTGTCGACGGTTATAACTTGCCCATGTTAATAAGCCCACAAGGTGGGACCGGCGCCGGGAACTGTTCGGCAACTGGTTGTGTTGTTGATCTTAATGGGCCATGCCCGGCGGAGCTCAAGTTGATGAACACCGGTGGAATTGGCGGCGAGTGCGTCGCGTGCAAGAGCGCGTGTGAAGCGTTTGGGGATCCAAGATATTGTTGTAGTGGGGCCTACGCCACACCTGATACATGCAAACCAACTGATTATTCAGAATTCTTTAAGAGTTCATGCCCACGCGCTTACAGCTATGCGTATGATGACGGAACCAGCACTTTCACTTGTGCTTCTGCAGATTATGTCATCACATTTTGTCCTGCTCCTTCAACTAGGTACATATAAACAATATGTTTCTCCAATTTCCTTATCAAGCAACTTGTTTTCTCAATTTGAATTCACTTAGCAAGCGTTTTACTTGGGTATAAATATCTGTTTGACTATGAAATTTGATCAGATTTTCGAATGTGTTTTAAGTTATAAACATTAACATTTTTTAGAAGTAAATATTTAGTACTACAATATTAAGAGTGGCCATGTGCATGATTAAGTCAAAGATGCATGTAAAAGAGCTTTTTAGGTAGACATTTGTTGAACAAGTAACATGGGATGCAAATGTTTTTGAGGATGATGAACTTGAAGTTTTGTCTATCTCATGGTGTCGGATTGGGGGAGCATATGTGATGTCTCCTAATATCCTTTTGAACCATCTATAATGGGTCACCCCAAAAAAGGGATTTTATATTGTTGGTTTCATTTGAAGCAAAACTAAAAGTTAAGAGCAGTAGGGGCCCATGTGCCTTACCATACATTAATGCTTACATAGTCGGTTTGTTGTGTCCTGCCATATCCCTCTCATAAGATATTGTTATTGTTGATGCTAATTTATTTAAATAATGTTTGCAGTCAGAAATCATCTGGAGGAGAATACGCTGGTGGCAACAGCAATGTTTCATTGGTCAGCAGCAGTGGCATTGTAACCTCGGCTCCAATACGTAGCTTGATGATTATTACCATTATAGCAGTCCTTTTTTTGTGAATTTTGAGAATAAAAGTGGGCCATCAAAGTCGCAGAGAATATACCGATTTTTTTCATGTGAACTCAATTAGCCCAAAGTCAGCCAAATTTTGGACTCTTTCAAGAACTGGTATGCATGTGAATCTCTGTTTCTGATTTAGCATGAAGAGAGCACGCTATTAGACAAAATGTGAACAAGAACAAGGAGGACAAATCGTGCTAATTAAAGATGGTTGGTTGAGATTAATTAGCAATTAGATTAGTTTAGTTTTTGTAAATAAATAAAATTAAGAGTAGACAATGATTAGTGGCGTGAGACTACATCATTTTTATTTGTCAAGTGACGCTCTTAAAAAGGATTTCGTCTTTTAAGTGTATAATTTTGACAATCATCTTTCGTCGTCTAAAATTGACCGCCGTAATTTGTTTGTTTTGATGATGTAAGTAGAGTAATATAACCTTGTATTATATGATCGGTGGACCTACTATAAACACTTGAAAGGAAATACAAATACGCCTGCTAAGTTTTTCAAGTCTAAATGCATATATGTCAATATATAACCTTCTCCGTTTTTTTAAGAAAATATATATATATATATCATCGGGTATTTAACACTTTGTAGTAAATAATTTTTCAAAATTATAAGCTTATATTTGAAAAAGTTACTTTACATGCTTCGGATAACTTCGTAATTTGAATTTTTTTTTACATCGCATCAATAAGAAAAATAGAGGAGGAAGGCATGGATTACAAGATTGACTTATTTTGAGTGTGTTTTAATTTATATAATTTTTTTTAATTTGCACAAAGATGAAGAAAGTATTTCCTTTATCTTAATTCATATGTTACGTTTTGTTTTTTGAGAATTAAATTGTATATGCGAAAATTATTATGTTAAAAAGTACTATCATCAGAATAATTGACAATTCAAAGTATTTAAAATTTTTAGCTTAAAAAATAATAAAAGATATAAATACAAATTTTAAAGAGAATGAATTATGAGTGTATCCCATGTAGAAGAGTGAATTGTTTTTTCGCCTAATCAGACATTTGTGAGCATTAGTAAAGATTTGGTCATATGATAGCGGAATAAGAATTGGAGGAATTTAAACACTGGTAATTATTCAAACTAATCACCTTTTTATTTTCAATTTTTTCCAATTCAAAACAAACAGCCATTAGATCAGTCCACTACCATGTGGATAAAAAAATAAATATGGTACATCCCCTATTTAGAGAAGAAAACGATATCCTAATTGGTGATTAATCGATTTGTTTCAAATGTGAAGTAAGCATTAATCCTCAATTTAATCTTCACATTTAACATAATATGAAGATATCAAAAAAGAAAATAGATAAAAAAGATATGCCACTTGATAAAGTCCTCAAGTTGCAACATACACATTTTGTGTGCCGTAGATAATGCATTACTCGTTGATCTATAGCTTTAACTTTGCTTTAAGTGGTAATCTGATCAGACAAACCCAAGAAAAATAACGAAAAATTATAGGAAAGGAGATAAAACAATTATTTCATTTTGTGCGATTATACTTTGAAAAAAAGTAAAGAATCCTAATTAAAAATAACACCATGTGCTTCATCATACTTTATATTTGATGCTTACAATACATATATCTGCACTTGTCTAGGCGGTTTGTTGTGTCGGATTTTTCTTATAAATAAACAAAAAAAACTCTGATTTTCATCGTACGTAGATCCAAAATGCTTACTAATGTCCGAACAAGGCACCGTCCATTACTGTAATAATAGGTCACATTAATTATTGATGTTATATATTCTCTCCGTACCAAATTAATTTAATTTTTAAGAATTTTTTTCCATCTTCAAAATAGTTGAAGATGAGTGTTTGAAACTTTTTTCATATTTGTTCTTTTATTTATTGAACTTTTATATTTTCTACGAGATAAATTACACCACATATTTATGACTTCACTAAGATAAATAGTGGGTAGTATTGTTTAAATTTTGAATGTTTTTCTTAATATGTGTAAATCGCCTCACAAATTAAGTTAAAATGGGACAAAAAGAGTAATACTTGTTCATTTTTACTTTTCACTTTTTCATTTTTTATCATCACTTTTTAAGTATAAAAAAAAACTATATTGTATGATAAAATATTTATTTGAGTGTGTCAAGACAAATCATGATAAATTAAAATGAAGAAAGGGAGTATAATTTTGCAATCAGATATCAACTGGACGACAGCGCGGAAGTCGGGGGCAACGTTTCGTTGCTCATTGATTACGTATTCGTATTTTAACCACTGTCATTTTGACAATCTTGATGTCACCATTTTTGTAGCATGTTAATTTCATGTGTGGCCGTAAGAATTTACCCATTATTATAGTAAACTTACAACATTAGTATTATATGAACAAGAAATGTCCTGAATTTGTTTAGCTAAAATAATACTAGTACGGTAGACAGAAATCTGATCTTTGCGTCTAGAAGGTTTTAATATGAACAAGAAGAAGAGCAGCAAAGTTGTAAAAGCCTTATTGCGGACGTATGTGGTAGTATATAATTTAATTATGATAGTTGTCATTGAAGTTGTTAATTGTGATTTGTGGACAAGGTTTAGTTAGAGGCAGAAGATATCATTTCTATATTTGTCAACTAATGCCAATTGATCATGATATCGAATGTCTAAGATATCATTCTTGGTGTACATATTCAAGTTTTCCCCTTGTAATTTATGTAGCCTCATTGTAATCTACCTATGTGATGTGAATGGTCACCGTAAATACTTTTGGTTTGTTGATAACCTTACCTTGAGCTATTAATTATGAAAATTAGCATGATTTCAAATTTACAATTATAAAGATCTTATGTGACAAGTTGACTCTAAGATTAATATGACTTCCTTAACAATATTCAAATCTAATGAAAGAGGTTGATATATCCATTTCAGAAAGAAACTGAACTGTTTAATATTAAAAAGAATAAAGAATTGAAGTCGATCTAATTAATATTGGCAGCTAGTTGCTAATGTGTATTAATCGGTTCTCTTCGATTTTGTATATTATCGGTTTGATTTATTGATTTCGATTTTTAAATATGCTAATTCAAAAAGAAAACAATAGAATAATTTTTATCGATTTTAGTTTTAAGTCCTTGACGATTCGATTTTCGATTTATCCGATAAAAATGATAATGAAAAAATCTGCATTAATAAAAAAGTCATTTACTTAAATAGTATATTATATTGCATTAATTACAAATTTTAGTATTACCCGAAATAGTTAAACTTCTTTTAGCCAAAATAGCAAAAAAAGCCGAAATAGGCAAAAGATTATAGAACATTTCTCTCTTCTTCCATCAATTTTTTCTCCCTCTTTCGTTAATTTCTACAACATTTCTCTTTATTCTATCAATAACTTTTTCTCTTTTTTAATAAATTTTCAACTTTGGTAACTTTTTTTCTCTCCATCACTTTTTGAATTTTTTTTATCTCCTAATAAATTTTCAATGGCTCCAATCTTCATCACAAAATTATTTATTTGTTAAATTTGTATTATAAGAATACATTTATAATGAGTTTATAACACATATTTTATATATTAACATATAAACTAATTTAAATAGTTCTTGAATGATTGAAATTCGAGTATAATATTTTTTGACATCATTAATTAAAAAAATAAATATAAACAACAATGGTAATACATTTCGAATTCAATATACCAAATATACTATAAGAATATTTCAATACATGTGGTGAATATATTTTTTAATACAATAATATATTTTAGAACCTTTAATAAGAGAAAAAATAAAACATAATTATAATGCATTTTGAATCCAACATATTATATATATTATAAGCATGTTTCAATGCACTTAGAGAATATATAACTAAAAATTTCTTAGCAGAAATATGTCATAAGTATTATGTATGAACTTAAATATTTCAGTATTATCT
>JAOTQR010078121.1:0-11562 GCA_025774065.1 Solanum ossicruentum
TATATATATATATATATATATATATATATATATATATATATATATATGTATGTATGTATGTATGTATGTATGTATGTGTGTGTATGTATAGATGTATATGTGTATGTATAGATGTATGTATGTGTGTATGTATAGATGTATATGTGTATGTATAGATGTATGTATGTGTGTATAAAGAGAGAGAGAGACCCACTCTCACTTTCTCTCTCTCTCCCTCTAATGAGTAATGATACTCCTTCAAAATTGAAGAATCTTGTAGGGTTATCGTTGTGCAAAAAATTCTTCTATGATCTTATTGTTTGACAAGAAAAGTGAACTTGGAAAAGGTCTTCTTCAAAGTGTTTTACCTTAAATCTAGTGCAAAATATATAGGATTGATACATATGCCCCTAGTGGTATTTCATTTTCAAAAATCATTATTTAATTTATTTCTTGTTATTTTGGAGATGTGAGCAGCAGATGTCATAACGAAAAAACCTCGATGAAATTTGAATCTGCAAAAGATAGATTCAATTATATCACAACCCAAAATCGAGTGTCACGATCCAAGCCTAAGGATTAGATGTGACACGGTGAATGGGAACCTGAAGAGGATCCCCAAACAAGCCTCTTAAGCATGCATAGTACATCATTGGTTTGTGGAAGCAATAAGAGATAAATAAGTACATAAAAGAAAATTTCTAATGGAACCGGGGCTTTGGACTCACAATATGGGGGTGTGACAGGGAAGAGCATAAACTGAATCACACAGCAAATAAATCTAAGGGGTGGGGTAAGTATGACTCACACTACAGGGACATTTAGGGACGTGGGACTTCCAACTTGTCAACATAGCAAACATTCACAACAAACTTGATAAGGGGACTAAGGGAAAACTCCAACTATACATAGATATAATAAGAGTCGAGCTCATAACATACAACCCATGTATCCAACAACACCTATAACTATGGACGGAATGGTGGCCAAGATATCTCTCGGGCTCACCATCAAAGATAGTATTCAAAAAATAGAGTAGACTAAATAAAAGCATGAAAGTAGACGGATGTTGTTCCTGGAGTGGAGGATTCACCAATAGAAAACTTTGAATAATCGTCTAGTCACAAAGAGAAGGGTGAATAGGAGCTCCGGTCCCTGCATGGTCAGATTAGTAAGCAAAAATTATGTGTTAGTACTTAAAACGCGCTAAGTATGCATTGTGAAATATAACAAGGAGCATAATTCATAATAATCGAGATACATAATCATCATCAAAGGACATAAGCTCAATATAACATGCATAATTAATACTTAAGCTAAAACATGCCTGAAGATGATCAAACTTTCATAATATATAATAAGCTTAATCGTAACATATGTAATTTATAGAACATAAGAACATGGCATGAGTAGTTCATTCAATACCTTGTACTAGAGGGTGAGGAATATAGCTTAGGTCATAACCCCTTCTAGTGGGTATTGAATAGTACATGAGGGTGAAGAATATAACATAGGTAATAACCCCTTCATGTAGGCACTAGATAGTGTTCATTAAATCGTACATGAGGATGAGGAATATAGTTAGATCATAACCCTTTCATGTAGATATTTGCCTTGTAATAGAGGGCGAGGAATATATCTTAGGTCATAACCCCTTCTAGTAGGCTTCACAATGCATATGAGAATAAAATATAGAATAAGGGCTCAATAATTTACTCGCAAATCATAGAAACTTTTCATGAGCTTAATACATGCTTTGGGGCCCATAAATTATCATAATGTACTTGTTTATAAATTGATACAATAATCTTTCGTCAACATAAAAATCCTTGTCAAGTAAATTTAGTCAAACATGGTAGGTATATGCATATGTATTTAAAATCATTATCATGCCCTGGGAGTGTACTCTTGGCATGGCCCGCACTTGAAGAACCATTGTTGATTCCCCAAGAGATTCCACTTGGCCTCATTGTCACACAGCGGGAGAATAACTCAAATAGAAAGGCATTATATGAAACAAAATGCAGCTCAACTACTTTCGTATTCAGTAAATAAGTTTACAATACAAAATGCTCAACAATATCCTCCACTCGATGTCTATGAAGCCTTTACTCAATAATCTAGATGGTGTCATGACAGGCCATGAACAACCCAAATCAAAGGAAGAAAATGTACTAGATCAAAATAGAATGTAAAAGAGCTCCTCTTGAAATCAAAGAGGGTTCACCAACTCTGGAAGTGTACTTATCTGGACCTAAATGATGTAGGCCCAAATTGACTTTATTATATGGAATATACTAGTATGTAAAATAGCTCAAGAAAAGTATAGCTCAACTCACTCACCTCGACTTCACAACTCATGCTCAAATCAATTTTAAGCATGTTTAGATAAATCATATTTTTAAAAGTAAGCTCAACAGAAGTACACTCATTTTAAAACATCATGCTCAATCAATGTTTCTTGGGAGTTTCTCTTAGCCAACATCCTCATCTCACCACCTATAATTTGGTGACACACAATGAATTTGACATTATTGTCACGCTCGCCCTTAAACTTCCATGGAAAAGGAGGATCAACTCTCTCTTGAATCTATGATAAATGTTCACTTGCGGGACTAGATTCGCCACAATAAGCTATAACGACTATCCTATGCTGGCAATGTAGTTCTACAGGTGAAAGTAGATGTATACTTGTTCCTCGCTCGATGCTCGATACTTCTCCCATGACTAAAATATACTCGACTTATCAATGAACTCAAAACTCAACTCATCAATCAACTGAAAACTCTACCCCTTTGGGGTATCTCATCTCAATCATTTATTAACTCATTCAATTAATGCAAATTAGCAGATTCAACTTAGACTGTATTGGTTATTTAGACTCACTCAAGATGACTCCTAAAGTTGTGTGTAAGGACCCAGAATATCAAAGCTTATGTATGACATTTAAGGCTGTCATAAGCCCCAACGTTAAGAAAAGTTCAAAAGGATTTTCTTTGGCTAAGTTCCACACAAGTACTGGTAAAAGGGTTAACTTTAAACAAGCATAACATTTAGAACATTCGTACTGTGTGGCTCACAATATGTCAAATGAAAGGCCTTTGAGTTAGCTTTTTAGAGCACTTAGTTTCACCCTATTATGAGCTCTTGTGAAGGATTTATGACTATTTTCATAAGACCCTCCCATGTAGTAAAGCCGCACGGGCACCCACATGGGCACTGGTGGCTTGTACGGGTCGTATGAGACATGTGAGGCTGATTTTTGGCCTAAGGCATGGATCACGACTAATGGATTGGGTCGTGTGGTTTGCCACTGGTCAGTGTGAAGGTGACCAAGCGAGGAATAGTGGGCGTTTGGAGGAGTTTTTTTGCTAAGTTTTGTCCCATGCCCCCTCACCATGACCCGTGGGATGGGGCATGACCCATGGCTCTAGGTGTGGGCTCGGGACAACATTTTCCTGCACGAAGTATGGTGCCACGATGCCTCCATATGGACGTGTAGCTTCACATGACCCGTGGAGGTCTTTGTGGAAGTGACGAGACGTCGTTTTCCATATGATTTCCAACTTCACTTTTTGGACTAAGTACCCTACTATAGGCACTCCACACGACCCGTGGAGTGCCATACTACCCGTGGAGCCCTCAGAAGAGCAACATTTTGCCAATTTTTCTATCCGTTCAATAATGGCATTTTCGTAAGTGTTTAATATCCTAATGACCCTTTTTGACCTCCTAGGCTATCTTAACCTTCCTATGGACCTAATATCACTACTCCCATCTCAATCACACTCTCAAATCCTCTAAAGAGCCTCTATTAAGCCCCAATTCAATTTCAAGGTAACCCAAGAATAAGATTGGATCCCAAGATCATTTCCAAGCCTCCATTCCTCCCAATCTGATTCCAAGCACCTCTAGACCTAACGTATGTGGGTTGATCCTTGATTCCTTCTAATCAAGGAGACCCAAAATTATTTTCAAGAAAACAAACATGGATTTTGCTTACTTAAATTTGAGATTTTGAATATTATGATTCCTAAAATTCCATTGATGCATGGGTAGTGTTTATATGATGATTTTTATGTGATTTTAACCATTATTTGAAGGTTTACTTTGGGTTTAAGAAATTACAAGTAGGCATGTCCCTTCTTAAAAGCTTTTTTATGCATGGGTGAACTTATGTTAAATTTAAATATGGATTTAATGGTGTATTTACTTTAATTTCACAATATATTGTTGATTTTGGATCTAATCATAATTACCCATGCCTTCTTCATATCATACATAGCATATGCATTATTGTTCATGAGAATTTATGAAATTTATGTTATGGGTTAAGCCCAATTATGTTTTTATGATATGTTTTTGATAAAATATTGGATATGACAAGAATGTGATCACATATATGTCTATTGAATATGGCTCTTTGATCATTTTGGGTGTTTGCACCATTTTGTATATGAATGAGCTACTAATATGGGTAAGTATATTGGCTATGAAGCTATGATTTTGGCATTTGAGTCTAAGTATGAATTCCTATGAATGGTATTTGGTTTTGAAGATTAAAGATGCATTGAAATGGTCTTGAAAATGAATTTTCTTTGAAAGCATGTGTGTGTGTGCGCGCGTGTCTACATATATATATAGTATATGTATTCTTGTGGGATGACGACTTAGCACCGATGGATGCAAGTTTTCTTTCTTTACTTGAACTATGTGCCTTGAATAGGTTTGCTTTCCGAAATGGGAGTTATCACTTAAGGAAGGGTACTTCATACGAAATGGGAGCTTTCCCATAAGGTGAAGTATGGTCTACCCTTGTCAAATAGACCACCTCTTTATCGATAAGGGGATTTCATCGGGATTCCATATAATAGCCCGCTTAGTATTGCTCATGTCAGTTAAGGATACATCCCCATTATAAATAAGAATCATTTGCATTTATGCATCATGAATTTCATAGCATCTTGTTATATTACATTCCTTACTGTAAATCTCTTTCTACATTATGTGCCTTCGTCATCAAACATTAATATGCAGGTTTTGGTAAGTTACATGCATTGCACCCTGAATACTTAGTATATTCAAGTGTCCTAACTCATACTTTTTCCTACATGATCTCACCATGCAGAGACCGGAGATTACTTTCATCCACCATTCGATAGCTAGCTCGGATTTTGAGACATTCGTTGTGGTGAGCCATATTTTCCCAAGACAAGCTACCATTCCTCTACCTTAAGTTGATATTGTCTATGTTATCTATACTTTTAGGGTGAGCCCGGAACATGTCTTGGCCTCCATCCTATCTTGTGACTTGAGGTATTTTTGGACATCTTGTAGACTCTCGTCAGATCTATGTGTTATGTTTTATATTTGAACCTTATGATTGTGGTTATCTTTTGGTTATGACTATTATGGTTTGATTATCGGAATTATTCGATATATGTATGTTTGATGTGGAAGTATAGAAGATCCTAAGTATCGAATTACCCCCATAGTGAGTCATACTTATGCGCCCCATAGTTATTATGTGTTATATGCTATGTGAATTCATGCTAATCCCTTTCCTTAATAGATCCACACAGCATGAGTCCTACTATCCTGTCCCTTAGAATTATGTGTTTAATTTTGAATGTGCTTCCGAACCGATGATGTGAATTTGGATACTTTGAGGCTTGTTTGGGGACTCTCGAGTTCCCATTTGCCATGTCACTCCAAGACCCCAGGTCTGGTTCATGCCATTGTGCAAGCAAAACACTCATATGTAGTAATATATGTTACTCAATACAACATGCTCCTCATACTCTAATGCTCAAATTACTCAATTAAATGATCAATTTATATCAACTCAAATATTCAATGATAAGAATAGAATTTCATAAAAACATGTGATTTAGGGTTCATGCTATCAAGTATAAAATACATGAGTAAGTCTCATATGAATACTCAAGCAATACAGAAATTATATCACGTAGTATAATAAGACCTCATAACGAAAACAAATATTCAAAGTTAGGGTAGTAGAATTTCTCAAATCTCAACTCTTTTCCAAATTTTGACTCAAGACATCGAAGAGCCATGTGAAGAAAGGAATTTCACATTTTAGAGAGCCTTACACACCTTGGGATTGAATAAAAAATCGAACCTCAATCAATCCTTGTGATTGAATTGAAACCCTAGATGCTCTTTCTCCTTAATGTTCTTTCCTAAGATGAAGAATGATAAATGACTACACCTAGGGTTGGTTTTAAGACTTCATTCAAGCCTAAAAATGTCTAGCATTTTAATTAAAAGGAATCATAAAGGACAAAAATACCCATCATTACAACTATCTCTAGGGTCTATGAGTCATAGAAGGCCCCTCATAAACTAACGATCGAAAAGTTGGAGTCACTAGAAATTAGTAAGAAACCTCATCTTATGAGTCGTAATGTGTTTTACGAGTCGTAAGATCCTTCTCGTGAGAAAGATGAAATGGCAATCCAAACCACTAGAATTTCATATAAGACACAGTCTATAAGTCGTAAACCTCCCTCATGAACCTGTGCTTGCAATTTTTCTCAGATTGTTCCTCAGCATCACCATGCACATTTATTCCAAATCAGGTAGAAGGAATTAGGGGGTGTTACATTATCTGCCCTTGTAATCATTCATCCTCGAATGAAGAGAAATCTAGGGATTCGGTCAAGGCATGAATTTTCCTATGAATCTAACAATCAAACATCTCTCAACTCACTCGTGCAACAAATTCATCCGGAAATTTAGCACGTAGAGAAATTAAACAATGAACAAATCACATCAATCCTCACTCGGACTCTAGAACTTGATCATCTATCATATGGAGAATGAAAAGGAGTTCTCAAGGAATGCAAATTAAAGAATTTAGAGGGAAATCATTACTATCAACACTCTCATCATTAGCAGGAAGGAGCGAAAGACGGTATTTAGACTTCATGTCCTCTTCCACCTCCCAATTAGCTTATTCTACGAATTGGTTCCTCCACAATACTTTGACAGACACCACCTATTTAGTTCTCTACATGCAAACCTGATGATTAAAGATTTGAATAAGGATCACCTCATAGCTCAAGCTGTCTTTGACTCAATACTATCAAAAGGCATAACTAGTTTTGGAACTCCCAAACACTTCTTGAGCATGAAAATGTGGAAGAGTGGATAAATGGCCTCTAACTCTAATAGTAGCTCCAACTCATACGCTACATTGTCCACTCTCTTTATAATCTGATAAGGGCCAATGTACCTCAAACTCTACTTCCCTTTCTTCCCAAACCTCATCACACCCTTCATGGGTGACAATTTCAAATGCACCAATTATTCTCAAACTCTAAGCCTCTTCTTTTAACATCCATGTAGGATTTCTGTCGACTCTGTACAGTCTTCAACCTTTCTCAAATTATCTTCACCTTTTCTACAGCTTGGTGAACCATGTTAGGCCTGATCAATACTACATGACCTACCTTAAATCATCTAATTGGCGACCTATACCTCCTCCCATACAGGGCTTCATATAGGGCCATCTAAATGCTCGAATGGAAGCTATTTTTGTAGGCAAACTCAATCAAAGGCAGGTGGTCATCCCAATAACCATTAAAGCCAATGGCATAGGCTCTTAACATATCCTTCCTCATCTGAATGGTACGCTCTGCCTGGCCATCTGTATGTGGGTGAAAAGAAGTGCTAAGGTGCACCTTCATTCCCAATCCCTTCTGAAAAGATCTCCAAAACTAGGAAGTGAATTAGGTTCCTCTATCCAAGATGATGGACATAGGGACACCATGCAATCTAAAAAAATCCTTTATATGGAATTGGGCATAGTCCTCCATGGTGTCAGTCATTTTGATTGCTAAGAAGTGCACAGACTTAGTCATGCGATCAACTATCACCCATATCAAATTATGCTACTTGTGGGACCTTAGTAAACTGGTGAAAACGTCCATATTAATATCTCTCACTTCCATTCTAGAATCTCAAAGTTCGAATCCACTCCACATGCCCTTTGGTTCTCAACTTTGATTTGATGGCAATTTGAGCACTTGGAAGCGGTGGGCCTCTGCCATGATCCTCTAGAAGGATCCATAATTTCCAAGATTATATATATATGTTGTTTAAGGATATCATGGGCCCCTATGACAAGCCAAGTTCAAAAGGATTTTTGTTGGCTAAATTCGACACAAGTACTGGTAGAAGGGTTGACTTTAAACAAGCATAACTCTTAGTTAATTGGAACTGTATGGACCATTACTTGTAAAATCAAATACCTTTTAGTTTGCTTCACAATGCACTTTGTTTCACCTCATTCCGATGTCGGTGAAGGAGTTATGACCGTCTTCGTTAGACCCTCCCGTGCAGTGAAGCCTCACGGGCAGTGTTGTCTTGTACGGACTGTGTGAGGTGTCTTGAGTTGGAAAAGGAAATTTTTAGCCTAAGGCAGAGGTCATGACTATTGGCGCAAGCCATGTGGCTGGTCGTGGGGTGAGTACAAGAGAGGAATAGTGGGCTTTTGGGGAGTTTTCTTACTAAGTATTGTGTCACGCCCCTCACTATGACCCGTTGCATGGTGCACAACCTGTGGTCCTTGGCGTGGAGCTTGGGTAACATTATCTAGCACAAGGTATAGGTCCATGAGCCTCCACATATGCTATGAGGCTCCACACGAACTATGGAGGCCTCCGTGGTCGCGACGAGATGTCTTTTTCCAATCAATTTCCAACTTCAATTTTTAGACCAAGTACCTTGTCATGGGCACTTAAAATGACCCGTGGATTTCCACACGACCCATGGGAACTTCCATGGACTGCTACTTTACCAAATTTTCCATTCTTTCACTAATGGCATTTTCATAAATGTTAATTACTCTAATGCCCTTTTTAGACATCCTATGTTATCTTAACCTTCCTAAAAGACCTAAACAATGTTCCAAAGGATAAAACTCACTACTCTCATCTCAATCACACTCCCGAATCATCTCGAAAGCCTCCATCAAGATCCAATTCAATTTCAAGGAAATTCAAGAACAAGTTTGGATTCCAAGACCCACTCCCAATCTTCTATTCTTCCCAACTCAGTTTCAAGGAACTTAAGGTCTAAGCTATGTGGGTTGATCCTTGACTTCCTTTCAATCGAGGAGTTCCAAAATTATTTTTAAGCAATCTCATGGATTTCTAAATACTTTAAATTAGAGTTTTGAAGATTATGAATCCTAAAATTCTAATTATGCATGGGTAGTTTTTATTTGATGATTTTAATATGATTTAAACAATTACATGAGTATTTTCTTTGGTTTTTATGGAATTTCAAGTATAAATGTCCCCTTTAAGACTTCTAAATGCATGGGTAATTACAATATGAATTTAAATGTAGATTTAATTATGTTTTCGATTGAATTTCATATTATATTGTTGATTTATAATTGAAAAATCCTAATTACCCATATCATTCTCTCGTTATTCATAGCATATGCATTCATGTATATGGATTATTATGAGAATTATGTTATGGGTTAAGCCCAATTATGTTCTATGATATGATTTTGATATAAGATATTGGTTATGACAATATTGTGATCACCTATATGTCTTTGATTTTGGCTCTTTGAGCATTTTGGGTGCTTGCACCATTGTGTATATGAATGGACTATTCCTATGCATGAGTATATAGACTATGAAATTATGTTTTGGCCTTTAAGCATCAGAATGCATTGAAATGATTTCGGAAATGATTTACGTCTTTTGAAAGTATGTATGTGTGTGTGTGTGTCTATATATATGTATAGGTACATCTATTCTAGTCGGGTGACAAATTAGCGTAGATGGATTGGGAGCATTAGGGCTATCCCCAAGGGCCCTCTCCTTTTTCTTGAACTATGTGTCTAGCATAGGTTTCTGATTCGAAGAGGGAGTTGTCCCATAAGGAGAAGAAATGATTTGAATAGTGATTTTGCGAAAATCGTATCCAAAGAGGGAGTTGTCCCATAAAGAAGGTTACTTCATACCAAGAGGGAGTTGTCCCGTAAGGTGAAGTATGGTCTATCCTTAGCAAGTAGATCACCTCTTTACCGATGAGGGGATTTCATCGGGATTTCAAGTAATAGCCCACTTGGTCTTACTTATATTGGTTGAGGTCACATCCCAATATATATATTTATAAACAAGTGCATCATTTTCATTTCATGCATTATGACTTTCATAGCTTCTTGTTATATTACCTTCTTTGATAGTCAACTCTTTTGATATGATGTGCCTTGTCATTTAACGTTGATATGCAGGTTTTGGTAAGTTACATCCATTGTATCTCGCATACGTAGTACATTCAAATGTACTAATGCATACCCTATGCCTACATGACGTTACCATGTAAGAATCGGATCCCTGATTGATTCTCCTCGTGGCTAGACAAATTGTTCAAGTTAGATTTTTGTGAGTCCTCATGTCCGGGGACAATATCTATCTTCTTTCATGCTTATGTTCAGACTACATCTTGTATATTTTGGAATACTTATGACTATGAGGGTGATCTCATTTTTTGTCATGACCTTCGCTAAGTTTTAGGTTTAGAGGTGTTGTTGGACAAGTTATGTATTACACTTGAGCTTTGATTCATTTATGTTATTCAAGTATTTACCTCTTTACCTTAGACCTAATTCCCCTTGTTTATGCTCATCTCTTATTGTCATTTTAATTGCTTCTGTGACCAAGGATGTGTAATGATATGTTATGAGGCTTGTTTGGGGTTCCTTCGGGTCCCCATTCACCGGTCACGTCTAGGCAATAGGTTGGGGCACGACATCCTCTCTCTAACACCATCAACACCGGGAAGACATAATCTGCCTTGATACCTCAATACTCCATCTTCCCCTTCGGCGAAAGCCATTACCTTCTGCTTATGCACATACTCCTTCAATTGCAATAAAACAGGGTCTTGATCTTGTTTCTCCTTCACCTCCACTATTAGAGATGATACCGACCCAATTTGCACATGAACTCATCCTTTACCTAATTTGTCTAATTAGACCTCTAATCGTGCCAGTCTATGGACTTCTTTAGCTAACTATTTCTTCTCCTCTTCCACATAGGTGGTGCTTCTCATGGACAACCTGCTAAGAGCATCAGCAACCACATTATGTTAACCTTGGTGGTAAAGGATGCTCATGGCGTAGTGCTTAAGTAATTCAAGTCATCTCTTTTGCCTCAAGTTAAGCTCCTTTTGTGTGAAAGCGTATTGTAGGATCTTGGGGTCTGTGAATAATCAACATGTGCTCCTATAGGTAGTGGCGCCATAATTTGAGAGAACACATGTGCCACCAACTCCAATTTTTACCTGTCAAATTATAATTAGTTATTGAACTTCATCAATTTTTAACGATATAAAATAATATCTTTAAAAAAATCAAAAAAATATTTTAAGTATTTTAAAGTTAATATTTTAGTTTTAACAGTATATATATGTGTGCGCGCATATATATATATATATATATATATATATATATATATATATATATATATAAAATTATGTATTTAATTTTTACTTTTTCATAAATATTTTTTAACAAATCATCTCAAAAAGATT
>JAOTQR010078122.1:0-11559 GCA_025774065.1 Solanum ossicruentum
CGAGCTTGTGCATTGGACTTTAAAGGTAGTTGGGTGGACCATTTGCCACTTACTGAATTTGCCTATAATAATAGCTATCACTCAAGTATCAAGATGGCCCTTATAAAGCTTTGTATGGAAGGAAATGTAGGTTGTCGATTGGATGGTTTGAAGTGGGTAAAACTACCTTGCTTGGGCCAGATCTAGTACAACAAGTCATGAAAAATGTTAAGGTAATACATCAGCAACAGCTAGAAACAGCACAAAGTCGTCACAAATCATATGCGGATGCTAGAAGGAGAGGACTGGGATTCTCCGGGGATTAGGTATTTTTAAAGGTGTCTCCAATTAAAAGGATTATGAGGTTTGGTAAGAAAGGAAAACTGAGCCCACATTACATAGGGCCATATAAAATTATTAAGAAGTTCAGGCAGGTTGCATATGAACTAGAGCTACCCTAAGAGCTTTAAATGGTTCATCAAGTCTTTCATGTCTCAATGTTTCAAAAATGCATAGGTGACCCATCCCTTATCACTCTTGTTGAAGATATGCAGATTACAGAAGATCTCGCCTACGAAGAGTTACCTATTGCTATTCTAGATCGTCAAGTTAAAAATCTCAGGAATAAAAAAATAGCTTCAGTAAAAGTACTCCAGAGAAACCAGCAAGCAGAAGAGATAACATGAGAGGCCGAGGAAGTGATGGAATCAAAATACCCTTACTTATTTGAAGCTAAAGAGAAGTGCAACATGCAGAATTAGGGCCTTAGTAGGTACGTGTGATTGAATGATTATTGCGTTGAACATGGTTAAGATATCTAATTATGCTAACATTTGAGGATGAATGTTCCTAGGGGGGAGAGGATGTAACACCCCACATCTTACATGTACTAGTTCTATGCAAATAAAACATGATATGGTTTAGTCAAATTAGCACCCATTTTAAAAAGTGCTTGAATCTCTGATTAGAGGGTGATATATACGTCTAACACTTAAGAGGATCAAGTGTATACAAGTTTTATGTCAAATTGAGGAGATCACAACCCTAAACAAAGTGAGAAAATTGAGGTGCTTGTAGGACTTATGAAGCTAACAGGTGAGTCACCTACTTGCTTAGTTTAAATTTGCTAGCTAAACGAAGACGAGGCTCGACGTTGAATTTGTCCAAGTCCGATTATGAATAAAATTCGTATTAAGGGTGTAACTTTAATCCATATTCTTGCATCATAAATAGACTATACTTTCAGCCCAATAATAATGGAGAAAGGATCCAAGTACAACAAAACTCACTTGGTGAATTGGGCCAAAACTAAGTAAAGAGAAAAGGGAAAAGTGGGCAGCCAAGACCCAAACAATTTGAACCCAATAAGGTCCAAGTGAAAGGGGAAAAAAGCTACATCACCAGCTTAGTAATGTAAGGCTAAAAATTCCTTAGTAGGTCGGCTAAAGGCCCCCTTTAAAAAGGGTTTAAAAAAGCCCCCACAAGCCATTTTAACTTGAACAAAAAAATCAGATTGTTTCGCAAGTTCTCTCTCAACTCTTTCTTGACTTTAGAAGCAGCCACAAGAGACTTTTAGGGTTCTTGGAGAAGCCCTACATCTTGAGGGTAAAGATAAGTAAGAATACTTATGTTTTTAGTATGATTTTTGTTATGTAAAACAATAGGCTAAGCTGATTATACCTTTGCTGAAATTGTTGGGCAGCATGTGTTCCAAAAGTTGTACATTTTTCTTGTTTATTTGGAAGCTTTTATCTTTTTGGTTGGATTGATTATGAAGGGAGGCTACTATTCCTAATGAGTATGGTTCTATAATGATGTATAAAGATTGCTGCACCATTTTTACAGTCTGTGAAAGTGAATTCTTGTGTGATATCATAATTGTGCTCGTAATAGGAGCTTGTGGGTTGATTGATTGAGGACTAGGTCTCATGTCCTCCACCTATTTTGTGGACTGTTATTGAACTGTTTTAGGACTAGTTTTATGTGTATATATGGTGGGGACTATTTGTTTAAACTTGGACTAGTTTTAATCGAATCTATTTTAGTTAAAAAGACTCGTTGTATAGAAATTTGATAAAATTTTTTCTACTAAATTTTTATTGTTTTTATTATAGCTAATATTTAATACTATTAAAATAATAATATAATAAATTAAAAAAAGGTGAAAAGACGATTTTGTCTAAAGAAGAATCTTTTAAAGAAGGACAAATAATTCAAACAACATTGTTAAGAGCTTTCATACTTTTGATATAGTATAAATAGATTTAGATATATGATATAATCTTTAACAAAATATAAATATTTTTAATTTAATATTCATTTAATGAGTATGTAAAACCTATAAATCCTTCATTCTTTTAGGATGATTTAAAAGAATAACATTGATATCTATTACTTAATGCATTTTGATTTCAATTATTGAATAAATTTTCATTATTGATAAATAAAACAAAATAGATATATAAGATTAATTGATTGATTAATTAATTAATTAATATATATCTCCAGTGTAATCACAGAAAGTAGTATGATATTCATCCTCTGTTTTCGCTGTTACCCCGTGGTCGCTGCTGCTGCAAAAAGATTCGACTTCTTTCTCAACTGCTACTCCGTCAAGACTCTCGTGGAGACGCAATTGAGCCAACAACTTGTTCTAAGTTGGTGCATAGAAAATTTATTGGATGGCTTCCACCAACACCCTCACTTCCTTTCTTTTAATTATTGTGCCACATAAATTGGATTATAAAAATATCTTTTATGCTAACCATAACCAACGAACAACCCTTGAAGAAAGTATCTTCTCAAGAAAAGTGTAATTTCAATATATGAAGGAGATGAAGAGGAGGACACTTTGTTTTCGAAAACAAAGAGAAATATACTTGAAAAAACATAACTTGTCTTCATCTCGTCAGCCTTATCTTTTAGAGTGATAAATGAGATTCGACCATATATTGCTTAAGCCCAATTCAACGATCCTCACTCCCTTCTGATTTTGTGTGCTTTGCCTTTGAAAATTCCATTGATCTTCTTGTTGGTTTTTTCCCCCTAACTTATGGCTTCTTTGTTGATTTGTAAGAGTAATAGAGAAACAATTCTTTCCCACCCACTAAAAATTTCAAAACTCCTGACAATTACAACAAAGTGGGATAAATTGAGGCTGATTTAAAACCTATTAACTACTCTTAATATATATTTCAAAAATAATAAATTTAAACAATGCTTAATTTTTTCATAAGAATTTAAAATTTCCAAGATGTGACACAGTGAATGAAAAACCTGAAGGAAACCCAAACAAGCCTTTTAGCATATAATTTGCACATCCTTGATTTTGCGGAAGCATAAAAGAGCAATAAACATGTAGCATATAATTTCTAAGGGGAAATGGGGCTTTCTACTCTCGCTATGGGGATATATATGGACTTGGGACTTCCATTGTATCATCAACACATAACACAAAGCATAGAAGGGAAAAGGGAACTACGGGAAGTCTTCCAAACATAAATATTCATATCTAACAACACCTCTAATTCAAGTGGAACCGGGCCAAGATATCTCCCGGGCTCACTCTCAAAAGATAGAAATCCAAAATAGACATGTCTTAACAAAACATAAAAGTACAGTGGATATTGTCCTCGAAATGGAGGACTCACCAATAGTAGTCTTCAACGATTTAACTAGCCACGAGGAGGAAGAGGATGAACAGGAGCTTCGGTACCTACATGGTTAGATGATGTAGGAAAAAAGTATGCGTTAGTACTTGGAATGTACTAATTATGCGAGGTTGTAAGGACCCTGGACGTTGTACGACTTCATTGGAGCTTAAAACTTTCAATTTCAAGAAGTTTTGGACCAAGGTAATGCTCCATGGGAGCTCTCACGGTCCGTGTGAGGTCACATGGCCCGTGTGGAGACTCCATGGAGTGGCTCTTGGCCTATTGAGGAGTGTTAGACCTTAAATATAGAATTTTAAACTAAGGCACACCATACTTGGACCCCTCACGGTCCAAGTGACACCTCACCGGACCGTGTGATGGCCTTGGCTTGAAATCCCACAATTTTGGTACCAAGTGTGGTGACACGTCCAAGTACACAGCTCGTACAAAGTGGTACGGCTCGTATGGCCTTCCGGAGTGAAATTTTTGTAAGTATGAAATCACCATCTCGAAACTTTATTGTGGTGAATTTTTCGAAGGGAGGTGGCACGGGCAATCTCACGGCCCGTGTGGCCTTCCATGGAAGTGATTTTGTTGAAAAATTCTAAGTATGAGATTACCATTTTAGACCTTCATCGAGTGTATTTTTCTAAGTGTTAGACAACGGCCATGTATACGGTCTGTGTGGGGTGTCATGGACCGTATGGGTGCCCTTGAGACGGGGAATGTTCAATTTTCAACTCGTTTCATTAATGATATTTTTGTTATTATGATTTATTCTAAGGGTCTTTTGTGACTTCCTATGCTACCTAAAGACTTCCTAATGACCTAAACCTCATTCGTCTCATTTAAATTCATTCCTCACATTTAAAATTTCTCCAAAGTCTCTTTCAAAGAACTCTAGTGGGGATTACGCTTGAGAATCAAGGGAAAACTCTTTTTTCACCAAATTTCTTCTTGAATCTTCTCTACTAGCTAAGATATGCAGGTTTTATTCTTGGTCCCTTTCAACCAAGAAGACCCAAACTCTTTTACATTCAATTTTATGGAATTTCAGCTACTTTAAATATTGATTTTCAATATTATGATTTATTAAAATCAATTGAAGTATGGGCTATGCTTATTTGATGATTTTAAATTTATTTGAGCCCTAATTAGTTGAATTACATTATTATTATGAATATTTGAATATGCATTTTCCCTTTAGAGCTTGATTTAAGCATGGACAATCTATATTATTATTTAAATGTGGATTTAATTATCTTTTCACTTGAATTTC
The DNA here is from genome assembly GCA_025774065.1 of Solanum ossicruentum. Taxonomy (NCBI): domain Eukaryota; kingdom Viridiplantae; phylum Streptophyta; class Magnoliopsida; order Solanales; family Solanaceae; genus Solanum; species Solanum ossicruentum. The sequence continues at coordinate 4,912 of JAOTQR010078122.1, forward strand.
ATAATGTATGGTTGGTTTAAGTTTGAATCTCCCATGCTATTTCTCATCTCATTCATAGCATATGCATTCATGAGCATTGGATTTATGAAATTATAGGTGAGTTAAGCTCACATATGCCTTTTATGAAAATGATTTCGGTAAGTTAAGCTCACATATTGGTTATGACAAGAATGTGATCACATAAATGTCTATTGTTATTGGCTCTTTGAGCATATTGGGTGCTTGCATCATATTGTCATGTGCATGAGCTATTCCTATGCATGAGTATCATGATTATGAACTATGGTTTGGTTTTTGAGCCCAAGTACGAATGATTATGAAAGATGTTTGGCTTCTTAACCCAATTGTGCATTAAAAATGATTTGAAATGACTACTGCCTCTTCTGAAAGCATGTTTATATATAAGTATTCTCGTGGGATGTTTTGACTTAGCACCGATGGTTAGGGGTGTCAAGGCTATCCCCAAGAGTCCTCTCCTTTTTCTCGAACTATGTGCCAGCATAGGAATGATAGCCATCACCGAAAAGGTCAGGTAATAAGGTATGGTTATTTATTTATTGACATGACATGATATTAGAAATCCTTCTAAAAAGATTGGGTCGTACGGAAGGTGTCCATCCACCGAAAAAACTAGGTCGTAAGGCATGATGTATATTACCCTTGGCAAGTAATCTTTTTCTACCGATGAGAGGTCTTTATCAGATTAATTCATGTTATAGCTCGCATAGGTTTGATTTGTCGATTATAGTCCATCCCCATTATAGATGAGCATTTGTGCGCTTCATGCATCATTGTTTTCATGGCATATCGTGCACTATATCTCTTGCTACAAGTCTCTTTCTATATTATGTGCCCTTGCCATCTAACATTACATGCAGGTTTGGTAAGTCATATATATTGCATGCCCGCATAGTTTGTACATTCAAACGTACTAACACATACTTTTGCCTATATGATCTAACTATGTAAGGATCGAGGGCTTCAGTCATCCACTGTGCGATACCTTGCTTGGATCTTGAGATTTGCTCATTGTGGTGAGTCCTATCTTCCAAAGACAAACCACCATTCCTCTACCTATGGAGTTTCATTTATGTTATTACTTTTGAGGGTGAGCCCAGGGTATGTCTTGGCCCCTATCCTATCTTATGATTAGAGGCATTGTTGGACATCTTATAAATTACTTTACGATTATATGCTAAGTGTTGTGGTTAGAGGTTATGCCTATGGCTTTGGTTACTTGTCAGTTATTGTTATGTGAATTGGTTATGAGCTTTATGATATGGTTATATGTATGATATGAAAGATCCTAAGTCCCAAATTTCCCCCCATAGATGACTCATACTTACCCACTCCTTAGTATTTATGTGCATGTGTTTGGTGAATTCATGTTACTCCCATTCCCTATGACATCCCCATAGCATGAGTCCTATTCTCCCGCCCCTTAGAATTGTGTGTTTACATTTCAATTACGCTTCCAAACTGATAATGTGAATATAGATACTTTAAGGCTTGTTTGGGGACTCTCGAGTTCCTATTCGTCATGTCACTCCTAGGCTTAAGGCTCAGGTCATGACAGTGGTGCAATGGAACAAGGAACATAGGCAATAATAATCAATATGCATAATTATAATCATAATCAATGGACATAAGCTCAATATGACATGTATGATCAATGCTTAATTTAAAATATGCGTGGAAATAATCAAGCTTGCATAATATACCATTCATATGTGGGAGGTGACTCTAACCTACATATAAGACCAAGCGAGCTACCACTTGGAAATTCTGATGTTCATCCACACTGAATAAAGGAGTGGTTCGCTTACCAAGGTAGACCAAGCATGACCCTACAAAGTGGGTTTGTTCTAGTTGGATCCACTAGTAAAATCTCATTTAGGGAAAATAATATAAACCTATGGTGGCACATAATTAAGAGACCAAGACTTTGTATAAGGACCCCTAGGGTCGAGCCCCACCTTAAGTCTCTTTCGGTACTAGGTCTAGTCATACAGAATACTTGAAATAGTCATAAGTTTAATCATAACTTGCATGACTTGTAAAAACATGATAACATGGCATGAATAGCTCATTCATATTCTTGACCCCTACATGTGGCATATACCTTATACTAGAGGCTAAAAACATTGCATAACTTGACCCCTTCTAGTAGGCATTGCATTTCACATGAGGGTAGAGATTTTAACATACTTGACCATTTTAGTGAGTTGTAGTTAGTACATGAGGGTAAAATAGTTATCATACTTGACCCCTTCAAGTAAACATTATTTACTCACAAGAGGGTAGAATATAGCATAAGGGCTCAATATTTTACTTACAAATCGTAGGAACTTTTCATGAGTTCAATACATGCTTGGGAGCCTGTAATTTATTATAAGATATTTATCTTGCAATTCATGCAATAATCATACATCCACATAAAATCTTCTCATGTAAATTCTGTCAAACATAGTAAGTATATGTACATATTCTTGAAATCATTCAATTCAAGAGTATGAGACAAGAGAGTAGTAAAATCAATTCTTTTTAAAGTCATTTAACTCAGCCCACAAGCATTGTAGTAAACCCTCATTCTAAATATCATGAAATCTGACTTAAACCCACAATTTCTTTCATAACTTTCACAACATCATAGAGAGTATAATTTAATATCATTAAAATCCACCAAAATATCAAACTCTAATGGCATTTAAGCATAATAAGATCATTACTTGAAGAATTCAAATGGAATCATATGCATAATGCATAATGATGACATCATATGCAAGAGTTCATAAAATACCCATAAGACTCCATAAATCTCACGTAGTTGGAGAAGAAGAATGACTTGTGGGAAGAAAGGTTCCCACAATCAACCCACATACCTTGGTGTGATTATGATGGACGAAACCTAGAGGTAGAAGTTTTGAAACCCTAGCTTGCACCCTTTACTTGAATGTCTTAAAGAGCTTGAAAGAGTTTTGAGACATAAGAGTGTTCTTGGAATAAGGAGGAATGAGGTGAATAAAGGTTGTATATGCTAATAAGAGGTATAATTGGGGTCAAAACGACATAGCTTGGACTTATAAAAAGAGGAAAGGTCAAATTTAACCCTATTAAAATCCTGGCCGGACAGGTTTATGAGACCCCGTTTATGGGCCGTGGAACATTCTACGGGCTATAGATAGAGTTTTGTTTGATGACCTTTTCCAAACTTCAGTGACCCCCTTCTCTGATTCACTTTCTTCGACGTAATCTATGACTTGTAGAAGGTTTTACGGGTAATCTGATGAGTCATAGATTGAACTCTTGATAGATCACAATTTTTACCAAGTTTGCCTAGGTTCTATGAACCCTCATACAGGCCGTACTTCATCTTATGGGTCATGAAACCTCTCGTAAAAGTCGACAATTCAAATTTTCCAAATCTTACTTCCTTGCATTTTTCATACTTCTCATGGGTGGGGTCTTATAGTTATGAAAGTATAAAGTAAGAAGAAGAGGAAAGTAGAAAGAAGAGAGAAGACTTCTTATTTCTCTTGAATAATATTCAGATGTGTTTAGAATGAAGTATGCAACACTTGTACAGAGCATAAAGGTTTGAAACTCTTTTCTTATCTGAATCTTAAGGACAGGACCCTACCCTATTCTCGAACCCTCTGCCGAGCTCTACCCTACCCGTATTTCCTTGTGTTTTAAAGAGGAAAAAAAAATCTCTCTACCTGCTTCCAATAGTCTTTCTTCAGAATTATCTGAACGGGTTGATCCTCCCATCCTGTTTGAGGGGCATTGTACTCTAGAGGTAATGCTATACTCCATTCTTCCTGCCGACTTCCTTTCTATTTTCATTCACATCCAACTGATGAATGCAATTGGAGTAGAATCGCTTTCCCTTACTAGGTTTAGGAATCCGTAAGAAGAGAACGTATCTTTCAAGTCAGTTAATTAGACAAATGCTGTTTTGAATTATCATAGGTGATGTTCGAAATCACTGATGTTTCAATCTTGTCTGAGTAGTGACTTAGTCCTGTAACCTCTGTGTTCTTGGAGTTCGAACCCTGGAGTTACCGAATGCGGATCTTGTTAATTGGAAGACTTATGCGGGATGACATGTTTCAAGGAGTCACTAACCTAGCCTTGTCCAGTAAGACACTAGGAAGAATCATCCAATAGGTTCTAACTGGCCTAGCCTAACTAATCGCTACAAGTGGGTCTAGAATAAATTCTCCAATGAGTCCTGACTTTAGGGAAGCTACAACAATTACAAGCTTAGCTAGTGCCATGCCTATAGTAGGAGATAGCATAGTGACTTGGCTTTAGGGTGGGTTCTCCGTAGATAATGCCACCTTAAATCATTTTTTAGTCTTCATCATTTGCTCCCCTTTATTTTAGTAAGCACTAGTCTTCTTCATCTGACCACATTGCATCAATATGGATCCAATAATCCATTGGGTGTACATTCAGAGATGGATAAAATTGCTTCTTACCCTTATTTTTACGTAAAGGATCTAGTAGGTTGGGTAGTTTTTGCTATCTTTTTTTCCATTTGGTTTTTTTATGCTCCTAATGTTTTATGGCATCCTGACAATTATATACCTACTAATTCGATGTCCACCCTGCCTCATATTGTGCCAGAATGGTATTTCCTACCGATCCATGCCATTCTTCTTAGTATACCTGACAAATCAAGAGGTGTAGCAGCAATAGCACTCGGTTTTATATGTCTGTTGGCTTTACCCTTTTTTAAAAGTATGTATTCATATAGTTCATGTTTTTGCCCGATTCACCAAGGAATATTTTGGTTGCTTTTGGCGGATTACTTACTACTAGGTTGGATCGGATGTCAACCTGTGGAGGCACCCTTTGTTACTATTGGACAAATTTCTCCTTTAGTTTTCTTCTTGTTCTTTTCCATAACGCCCATTCTAGGACGAGTTGGAAGAGGAATTCCTAATTCTTACACCGATGAGACTGATCACACTTGATTAGCTCCCGAAGAGAAAGAGGTCTTTGCTGCTTGACTGTGTGAACCAGGTCCAGATCTTGCTTTTGGCAGTCCCTCTGTTGACGTCTCATCGAGTTAGCTAGTTAAGGGTGAAAAGGATGTAGGAATGAATAGCAGGCAAGTCCTTGCTAGAAATTCCAGCTAACTTTCTGTATTCCTTAAGGTTACAGGTGAAGCTTACTTCTTGTGGTAGCCTTGGACCTTAGCCTTATTTCCTTACTTCGTTATAATTCATTCACTTCAACACTGGTTCTGGATGCCCTTACCTAATGAAAGAGTCCACCGCCTGCCTTAGTAGTCTCAAATAAGGCGTGCAGGCCTGCCCCTTTAGTAGGTGATTCACTAGCAAAGCAAATAAAAGGATGGATAATTCAAAGGGGGTACTATAAGCCCTCTACCCCACGCATCTAACCAACTCGCATGGTTCACTGGTTCCACCAACTAGACTAAAAGATTGATTCAATCGATACAGAGGTGCGCTTAATGTGGGGGTGTATTTTACTTTTTATTAGTACTGTTGGGAAATCTGCACAGATAGGATCGCATACTTGGTCACCTGATGCTATGGAGGGTCCCACTCTGGTATCCGCTTTGATTCATGCAACTACTATGGTAACAACTGGCATTTTCATGATAGCAAGGTGCTCCCCTTTATTTGAATATCCACCTACAGCTTTGATTTTTATTACTTTTGCAGGAGCTATGACATCATTTCTTGCGGCAACCAGTGGAATATGACAGAATGATCTAAAGAGATCTTAACTTATTCAACTTGCAGTCAATTAGGCTATATGATCTTTGCTTGCGGCATCTCTAACTATTCGGTTAGCGTCTTTCACTTAATGAATCACACATTTTGTCCTTTTCTTCGTTATTCTGATTTTGGTTTTCATATCATGGATCTTGGGTCGCACTTTATGGCATTTCCACTATAAAAAAATCCAATCGGGCAAAGGATTGTTCATGGAACTACTATCGAGATTCTTCGGACCATATTTCTTAGATCCTTATGTTCATCGCTATACCATCATTGCTCTGTTATACTCAATGGATGACGTAGTAGTAGATCCAGCTAGTCAAATGGTAAGGTAGAGGGCTATTCGATGAAGAAAACAGACTTTAGGAAAGTGGTTCAGGTAGCTCAGCTGGTTAGAGAAAAGGACTGAAAATCCTTGTGTTAGAGGTTCGAACCCACTTCTAAGCAGGCGAAAGGTCCAAACCGTAGCCGAGAGTGAGCTGGATCCGAAATGAAAGTGAAATAGTAAGCAAAAAAATGTGAGCGCTCCTGCACTATATGGATGACTTTTTGGCAGTAGGGTTGGGATGGCTTGCTTAAGGCAGATTAAAAAAAAAGGTTGATTACTCGGAATGGTTCTCGCATCCCTATACCCCAAAGGATAGACTCCTTCCACCAGATTAATTTACTAACTGTAATTCATTCAAAAAGAGCAAAGGAACTGGTTTCACAAAAGGCCTCTCAAAAGTGATTTGATACCTTCTTCCCTTGGTCTGGGAGGTAGGTTATGTACGTGACAACTATTCATCGATTGCTTGATCAGGACAAATAATCGATTAGTAGTATGCCTGAGATTGCCATAAGACCTTCTCTCTCTTGGAAACTGGCTAATCAAAAGGATTTTCCTTTT
>JAOTQR010078123.1:0-11557 GCA_025774065.1 Solanum ossicruentum
AACATCTTATTGATAACATGTAAAATTCTGAGTTTTAAGCATCAAAAGTGTTGTATTTTGGCAGCACATCATGAATCCAGAGAGTCTCTGAACTGAAGATATGCTAACCAAAATTTTGAACAAGGATGAAACCTCTGATTGAGTCTTGAAGGATGAAATCTATTTTTTCACAATTGAGCTAGATAGTAACATAACATTCAGCTTCTATCAAGCACATGGAGACTTAACTTGGCAATATATCGGCCCACTGATGTGCTATCAAAATACAACACTTTCATGCTTAAAACTTGGAATTTTGTATGTTCTCAAAGAATATGTTAGTGGGTTTGATGTGTTTTTATGTTTTTTTTTCTAGGATTACAGGATTTGACAAGATTTTGGGCTAAGTGTTGCAGTTGCTGCAATTTTGCTATTGTAAGAAGCACTTTACAGGCCATGGAAATTTTCATTAGTTGTATAGTATGTTTTTAGTTAAGATCCAATGAAGAGCTGATTTTCTAAAGTTACATCTACAAACTGGTAAACGAGCCGTGGAAATTTATTTGTAAGAGTGAGTGTGCTTGCACAGTCCTATGGTGAAATTCTGAAATCTTCATTGAGTGTTAAAAGGGACTTTTTTTCTATGAGGGCATTTGCATTGCATTGTCAACGTTTTACTTGTTTAATGATTGTGGATTGTTGATATTCCTGTACTTGTCATAGTCTGTTGTCAAATGCATTAATATGTTTTGGTTTACTAAATTGCTATATGATCTTGTTTTGAAAAAGTTGATTTGGGTATCTAAGTTGGATTTGAGTATGGTATATGCTATTGGGTTGATTGCTATGTGTTAATTTATTATCTACATAGATTGAGTTATTACTTGAGGACAAGCAACAATGCTAAGTTGAGGGTGTTGATGCACTGTCAAAATACAACACATTTGATGCCTAAAACATAGGATATTCATGCATGGTGACCAATATCATAGGCTTACATGTATACTCATGACCTGTACTTTTGACTAATTGGGTTAAGATCACTTTAGGACTTCATAAACTTGTAATGTAGGCTCATGGGGCTTTGGTGTGGCATTTTTGACAAGTCATGACTAAAGTCCAACCTTGAACCACGCTTTTCAACACTTTCACTTTACCAACTCAATCATTTCCACCTTATTCTCCCTTTTTCTTCATATTCAAGCTTTTCCAGGTATTTTCTCCTCATTTTCAGCTTTTGCCTCATTTTCACACATTATTTTGCTTGTTCAACTCAATCTAAGGCATCCTTTTCTCTTTCTTTCACCCAGTGCATGATTTTCTTTTCTTTCTTCACATTCCTAACTCGCCACCTCATTTTTGCTATTTTACCCCTATACTGGCCACACTCAACTTAGGCAATTAACCCATATTGAAGTGTACAATATCTATTCCCCAAATCAGGGCCACTTTTTGTAGCCACTCTCAACTTAGGCTTTTTGCCTAAATCAAGGTTTACATTGCTCAATATAGACCAGGGACAATTTCCAGGTATTTCACTAGACAAGGTTAGGATAATCAGGTGTTGAAAAAGAAATGCTCAAATATTTGGAACAAGAGATGGATTGCTCATTTGGTTGGTCATTTTAGGTAAAAGTGGACCAAGTTAAAGAACAAGGACCTAAGATCCCTTCCTAATCCATATAATCTCCAATCTAACTTAGAGTAATAGGGAAAGTTCTAAATCAGCACACAATGCAAGGATATAACAAAATCAGCTCACACCAGATGACATATCATACATAGCCAACAGAAACTCGTAGATCATACTTCATGTATCAAATTTCCCTTATATAATCAGAATAGATATTGCCAAATCATTCAAGAATGCATGGTTGCAATATAACTACTACTCAAAAAATTTGATGGTACCAATTTTTAAAATATTTCATAAACTATCAAAAACAAGGTACATGCCATCAGTTCAACTACTATATACTACAAATGTTATCTAAGATATCCTAAACATATTGGTTCTACAAAAGTTAAATATTCTCGAGGAAAAAGAACACAGGCAAGAAAACTTTAGGATAATAATTTGGGGTAGTTATGGACCAAAAGCTACTCAGACTTCACCCTAGTCCTTAACTATCGACACCACATCGAAAAAATTATACGTTGTCCTCAATGTAAAATATCAATATCAAAGTAAATACAAGGGGTCAAAAACCAACAAATCTTAATGCCTAAGCACTAGTCTCAGGCTGCCTCTGATCATCTCCCTCCTGTGGGGTAGTTTGCACAGCAGTCGCACCGGATGAGAAAATACCCATCACCCAATCATTCTCCTGGGCTCGTCTGAACACTTCTTCTTCTCTCGACATCCTTAAGACTTTCCCGAGCTCATCCTCTACCTCTTCCTCATAAACCTTGGAGATCTTTTGATGCACACGCCTCTCCTCCATATCATCATCCTCAATAAGGGGTCTTGAAACGACCCCAAAAAGCATCCAAAAATGTGCCTCAAAAATGCCCATAATCGTAATTTCTACATATCTCAAAATTCATGCATGATATCGAAAATTCAACTTCATATTCTTGTTCAAGGGAAAAAATTGAGTGGGAGATCGGTATAACCCAAATTTTAGAGGACTTATAGTGAATAATGAATTTAGTCAATTTTGCAATTCCAGTAGAAGTCCACAAATGCTCCGCGATGCGGACCTGTCGCGGAGCAGTGTATTTTGTTGTGAGTTTTTCTAATCTTTGTCCAAGGCTTTGGGGTCTTGGGCCTAAGCCTTCCTATGCATTAAAACACCTATACTTAGTTATTTTTCAACCTCATATCATTCAAGACTTTCCGAATACTCTCTCAAATACTTGGACAAATATTTCACTCAAAATCAAGTTTCGCAATCTCTTTCCCGATCTAAGGATTTCACCTAAGCTTCAAGTCTCCATTCAAATCTTCTTCGAGAAAAACTCCAAAGTTAAGGTATGTGAATTTCAACCATTGGGTCCTTTCACCCATAGTGCCTAACCTTCCCCCCTCCCCCTTTTTTTTACTTAAAATGCATGTTTCTAAGTTGATTAACTCATGGGTATTACTCACTATGAATTTAACTATAAAGTATGTTGGGATTTCATGAACTTGTGACTGCTTAAGTATGTTTTGAGCTATGAATCTATGATACATTATGGGTTTTGATGGAGGGTTTTTATGCAACATGCATGAGGGTATTACCAAATGTTGGTGGGTGGTTTTACGTTGAGTTTTCTTGCATGATTTCATGCTCAAATTGCATGATCTTATAGTAGCATTACACACCCGCCAAGTGTTTGATAAAATGTCCGATTTTGGATTCTTGTGTCATTGATGATCCATTGCATAACCTATGATTTAAATGACTTAATGATGATGAAAAGAATATCTGTATGATTTATTTAAATGAAAAAGTACTTATAGTATTATAAGTTAACCATGCCTAGTTGAGCAGGTGATGCCTCAATCAGCATGGACGGTAAGGTGAGACAACCATCAACCAGTTGAGAGGTTGATGCCTTTATCACCATGGATGGCATGGTGAGACAACCATCAACCAATTGAGGGTTTATACCTCAATCACAATGGATTATACGGTGAGACAACTATCAACAAATTAAGGGGTTGATACCTCAATCACCATGGATGGTAGGGTGTGAAAATACATCATAATGTTTGTCTTTTTGGGGATAGAGGGACTTGAACCCTCCCTTGTTCTATATAAGCAAGTTTTACATCAAACATCATTTATACATGTCATATTATTATTATGCTATCCATTACTTATGATATTGTATTTTGCCTATGTTGCCTTTCTCGTGTTGCATTGCATCCTACATACTTAGTACATTCAAACGTACTAACGCATACTTTATGCCTACATGATGTTACCATGCAAGGACTGGAGACCAACTTGATCATCCTTCTCCTCCATATGGCTAGTATGATTTCTCTCAAAGCAAATTGGTGAGTCATCAAATCTGAGGACATACTTCTCTTGATTTCTTCTATGTATTGACTCTTTTTATGTTAGAAACTTATGATTTGTGAGGGTGAGCCCAAAGATTATCTTGGTCGCCGCTCCTATCCATAGTAGTGGTGTTGTTGGAACCTTATGATATGTTAATGCTATACTATTGGAGTGTTATGTTTCTATGGTCTCAAAGATGTCCCTTAGCCCCATATTCCCCTTTTTCTATCTATTATTGTTATATAATTGCTTTTGCACAAAGATATATAATGATATGCTAAGAGGCTTTTTTGGGATTCCTTCGGGTTCCCCATTCCCTATGTCACGTTTGGGACCTAGGTATGAGTTGTCAGAAACTTTGTATAAGAGCACTAAGTTGTTAATGGTCCTCGACATCCAACATACCGCATCTATTAGAGTCTTATTCATGGTTGTATTGCGCACCACGACTATGAGTAAGAGGCTATTACATGTTCTAGGAAATGTTGTCCTTCTTCATGATCTATGTTGTACTATAGAAGTTAGGTAAGGTGTCCCCTCTAATGAATGTTCTTTTCTATTTTTAGATCATTCCTAACATAAGAGAAAGAAGAGCCTGCACACCCGAGGAACAACTAGCTCATGGAGAGCTCCGGGATGCTCTCACATTGCTAGCTCAAGCCATGGCTAATCAAGTTAATAAAGGAGCCCAAGCCCCTCATGCTCCTACTTCCTCATCTTGGGTGAGAGTCTTTATGAGGATTAATCCACCAGAGTTTTGGGTCTAAGGTGGATGAGACCCTCAAGAATATTTTGACGAGGTGTACAAAGTGTTGGCTATTATGGGTGTTAGGTTGAAGGAGAAGGAGGAGTTGGCGGCATACCAACTCAAGGGGGTGACCCAAATATGGTTTACCCAATGGAAAACGGAGAAAGGGAACAACAATGTGATTTCATGGGAGGAGTTTAATGCGCCATTTCTCAATTGCTTCTTCCCTCTTGAGCTTAGAGAGGCCAAAATAATGGAGTTCATGAATTTGAAGCAAGGATCTATGAGTGTGAGGGAGTATACTCTCAAGTTCAACCAACTCTCAAAATATGCTCTACAATTAATTGCCGACCCAAGATCTAGAATGAACAAGTTCGTGATGGGTGTATCTAATTTGGTGAATGAGGAGTGCAGTGCTGCTACGATAATTAATGACATGGACTTGTCCCGCCTAATGACTTATGCCAAGCAATTAGAAAGGGAAAAATTGAGGAAGAGAAAGAGTAGTGAGGCCGAGAGAGCCCATTTTAACGGTAAGTTCCAAGCTCCCAATGGTGTCCAGTTTCACCAAGGCCAAGGGTCTTCCTATATTCGTAGTGGGAGATTCGCTAATGATAACCCAAGTCCACAAGGAGGTGGTGGTGTGGTGCCTAGAGCTATGTTCCCAAGATGTGGAAGAGGCCATGATGGCCCATGTCTGAGAGACACTAATACTTGCTATAGTTATGGAGAAGTGGGTTGCAAAAAGGTTGATTGTCCTCATAATCAAAATAAGGGTATAGATGTTGGTCTACAAGGCCAAGGTGCAAATGCGATTCCTTTCAGGAGAGGAGGCCAACAAGGTGGTGCCCCAAGGTACAATTGATTCTATGCACTCCAAGATAGACAAGGGATTGATGAGGTGCCCGATGTTATCACCGGTATGTTAAAAGTCTTTTATTTTAATGTGTATGCATTACTAGACCCAGGTGCCACTCTTTCTTTTGTTACCCCTTTTATTGCCAAAAAATTTCATGTTAAACCCGAATTGTTGTGTGAGTCTTATGAGGTGTCTACTCCTATTGGTGTACTATTGTTGCATGAAAGGTCTATAGAAATTGTCCCATTTGCATTTTGCATAAATTTTTTCCTTGTGATCTTGTTGAGTTGGATATGGTGGATCTTGATGTAATTATTGGGATAGATTGGCTACATGCATATTATGCCTCTATTAATTATAGAACCTATAGGGTCAAATTCCAATTCACAAATAAAACCATCCTTTAGTGGGAGAGTCATGATGTGGTGGTCAAAGGTAGGTTTATCTCTTGCATTAAAGCCAAAAGTTGATCTCTAAGGGGTGTCTCTATCATCTTCTGAGGGCTAGGGATGTGGAGTCTAAAGTCCTTCCCATAAAGTCTGTTCTGGTGCTTAAAAAGTTCCTAGATGTCTTCCTTAGTGAGCTTCCCAGTGTTCCTCCCAAAAGGGATATAGATTTTGGTATAGATCTCCTTTCTGATATTCAACCTATTTCTATTCCTTCTTACCGTATGGCCTTGATGGAGTTGAAGGATTTGAAAGAGCAATTAAAGGATTTATAGGAGAAGGGTTTTATTAGGCCTAGCTAATCACCTTGGGGTGCACCAGTGTTGTTTGTGAAGAAGAAGGATGGTTCTCCTTAGAATGTGTATTGACTATCGGTAACTTAATAGAGTCACTATCAACAATAAGTACCCTTTACCAAGGATTGATGACCTCTTTGACCAACTTTAAGGGGCTAGTCACTTCTCTAAGATTGATCTTCTATCTGGGTATCACCAAGTGAAGGTGAGGGTGAGGGAGTGTGACATTTCTAAGACAGCCTTCCAGACTAGGTATGGTCATTATGAGTTTCTGGTGATGTCTTTTGGGTTGACCAATGCACCGGCTATCTTCATGGATCTTATTAATAAGGTCTTTAAATCCTACCTTGATTTGTCTGTTGTGGTCTTCACAGATTATATTTTGATCTATTCATATAGTGAGGAGGAGCATGTGAGTCATTTGAGGGTGGTGCTACAAAAATTGAGGGAAGAGAAGTTGTATGCTAAATATGAGAAGTGTGAGTTTTGGTTGGAAGAGGTTACCTTCCTTGGTCATGTGGTGTCAGGGGATGGTATTCTGGTGGATCCTAAAAAGATGGAAGTGATTAGAAATTGGCCTAGACCTTTGACCCCATCGGACATAAAGTTTCTTGGGCTTAGCGGGTTACTATTGGAGATTTATGAATTAGTTCTCTTCTATTGCTTCTCCCACGACTAAGTTGAGTCAAAAGAAAGAAATGGTTGTATAGACCGATGAGTGTGAAAATAGTTTCCAAATTTTGAAAGATAGACTTGTCTCCGCTCCTATCTTGACTCTACCAGAAGGGTTAGAAGGATTTTGTTGTGTTTTGTAATGTCTCGCGAATTGGTGGGTTGTGTTTTGATGCAAAATGGTAAGGTGATAGCCTATGCTTCTAGACAACTCAAGCTGCATGAAAAGAATTATCTTATCCATGATCTTGAATTGGCTGCTGTGGTTTTTGCTTTTAAAAATAGGCGACATTATTTGTATGGGGTGCATGTTGATGTGTTTACCGATCATAAGAGTCTCCAATATGTGTTCACTCAAAAAGATCTTAACTTGAGCCAGCGAAGGTGGTTAGAGCTTCTTACGGACTGTGATATGAGTATGCATTATCACCCCGGTATGGCTAATATTGTGGCCAATGCTTTGAGTAGGGTGTTTATGGGTTGCCTTGCTCATTTTGATGATGGGGGCAAAGAGGTGGCTAAAGAGCTTCATCGGTTGGTGAGATTAGGGGTTATGATGGAAGAGGTTGACAATGGTGGTATTGTGGTTGTTGATGGTTCAAAATCTTAATTGATTGATAAGGTAAAAGAAAGCAAGATCTTGACCCCTCCTTGTTAGAATTGAAGGACTTGGTGAGAGAGGGAAAGGTGGAGATTTTCTCCCAGGGGGAGATGGTGTTCTTATGTACCAAGGTAGGTTGTGTGTGCCTAGTGTTAGTGGCTTGAGAGAGAAGATTCTTGCTGAGGTTCATAATTCTTCCTATTCTATTCCCCCCGGTTCTACAAAGATAATAGAGATCTGAGGGATGTGTTTTGTTGGGGAGGTATAAAGAAATACATTGCAAAATTTGTATCCAGTTGTCATAGTTGCCAACAAGTCAAAGCCCAACAACAAAGGCCAGCTGGCCTAACCCAAGATATAGAGATTCCCACTTGGAAGTGGGAGGAAATTAATATGGATTTTGTGGTTGGGTTGCCTAAGACTAGAAAATATTTTGATTCTATTTGGGTTGTGGTTGATAGAATGACAAAGTCTGCTCATTTCCTACTGGTTAAGACTACTTATGGGGTGGAAGACTATGCTAGATTGTACATTCATGAGTTTCTTAGATTGCATAGGGTGCTCCTGTATATCTTATCGAGTTGTGGTGCTCAATTCACCACTCACTTTTGGAGCTCCTTCCAAAGAGGTCTTGGTACTAAGGTAAATCTTAGTATGACCTTTCACCCTCAAATGGATGATCAAGCCGAAAGAACTATCCAAACTCTTGAGGATATGCTTAGAGCTTGTGTTTTGAATTTTAAGGGTAGTTGGGATGATCATCTTCCATTGATTGAGTTTGCTTATAATAATAGCTATCATTCAAGCACTGGTATGGCTCCTTTGGAGGCCCTCTATGGTAGACATTGTAGGTCACTGGTGGGATGGTTTGAGGTAGGGGAAATGGCTTTATTGGGTCCGAGTCATGTTATGGAGGCTATGGAGAAGGTAAGATTGATTAGGGAAAGGTTTGAAACAGCCCAAAGTCATCAAAAGTCCTATGTCGATATACGGAGAAGGGAGCTTGAATTTAAAATCAGTGATTGGGTTTATCTGAAGACCCATGAAGGTTGTGATTCATTTTGGTAAGAATGGTAAATTTAGTCCAAGTTTTGTTGGTCCTTATAGAGTGTTGAGCAGGATTGGTGAGGTGGCCTATGAGTTGGAGTTTCCTAGTGAAATGGACTTGGTTCATCTGGTTTTCCATGTGTCTATGTTGAGGAAGTGAGTGGGTAATGCTAGTTCTATTGTGCCCCTTGATGTTGTGGGTGTTGTTGAAGACAGTTTGACTTATGAAGAGGTTCTAGTAGAGATCTTGGATGGAAAAGTGAAGAGGTTTAGGAACAAGAATGTGTTTTCCGTTAAGGTTCTTTGGAGGAATCAACAAATTGAAAGTGCCACATGGGAAGCCAAGGAGGACATGCAAAAATGATATACCTATCTCTTCCATTCTTATCAAGTCTAAGGAACTAATTTTGTTTCCTCTATGTGATTTCAAGTTTTATGTATCAACCCTCATATCATTGCATGCATTCATGCTTATGTTGATAAGTTCATAGTGATTTTGACACTTATATTGAGATTTTCAAATGATGTTTAATTGAATTTTTGCATTCTTGTTGGGGTTGATCTCTTCATGATTTTATTTCTTATTGTACATTTATTTGACATTCGGGGAAGAACTTTCTCAAGGGGGAGATATTGAAACGACCCCAAAAAGTACCCAAAAATGTGCCTCGAAAATGCCCATAATTGTAATTTCTATATATCTCAAAATCTGAGCGTGATAACACAAATCTAA
The DNA here is from genome assembly GCA_025774065.1 of Solanum ossicruentum. Classification (NCBI taxonomy): domain Eukaryota; kingdom Viridiplantae; phylum Streptophyta; class Magnoliopsida; order Solanales; family Solanaceae; genus Solanum; species Solanum ossicruentum. The sequence continues at coordinate 9,374 of JAOTQR010078123.1, forward strand.
CCTCATATTCTTGTTCAGGTGAAAATTGAGTGGGAAATGGGTATAACCCAAATTTTTGAAGACCCGTAGCGAAAAACAAATATCACCAATTTTACAATTTTAGTAGCAGTCCGCAACTGCTCCGCGATGCGGATCTGTCGTGGAGCATTGTATGTTGTTGCCAATTTCTCTAATCTCGTGCGAAGGCTTTGAGGTCTTGGGCCTAAGCCTTCCTATGAATATAAACACCTATAGTTAGTTATTTTTCAATCTCATATCATTCACGACTTTCCCAATACTCTCAAACCCTTAGACAAATATTTCACTCAAAATTCAAGAGTCCCAATCTTTTTCTGGCTCTATGGATCTCACCCAAACTTCAAGTCTCCATTCAAATCTTCTTCAAGGAAATCTCTAACGTTAAAGTATGTGGGTTTCAACCATTGGATCCTCTCATCCATGGTGCCTAACTTTCCTTTTTACCTAAAGTGCATGTTTCTAAGTTGATTTACTTGCTGGTATTACTCACTATGAACTTGACTATAAAATATGTTGGGGTTTCATGAACTTGTAAATGTTTAAGCATGTTTTGATCTATGAATCTATGATCCATTGTGGGTTTTGATGGAGGGTTTTGATGCAACTTGCATGAGGGTATTACTAAGTGTTGGTTGGTGGTTTTACATTGAGTTTCTTGCATAATTTCACTCTCGAATTGCATGATCTTACACTAGCATTACACACCCACCAAATGTTTGATAAAATGTTCGATTTTTGATTCTTGAGTCATTGATGATCCACTGCATGGCCCATGATTTGAATGACTTTATGATAATGAAAGGAATGTCTATATAAGTTATTTCCATAAAAAGTACTTATAGTATTGTAAGTTGACCATCCCTAGTTGAGGAGGTGATGCCTCAATCACCATGAATGGTAGGGTGAGACAACTATCAACCAATTGAGAGTTGATACTTCAATCACCATGGATGGTAAGGTGAGACAACCATCAGCTAATTGAGGGGTTGATACCTCAATCATCGTAGATGGTAGGGTGAGATAACCATCAACCAATTGAGGGTTGATACTTCAATCGCCACAGATGATAGGATGAGACAACCATCAACAATTTGAGGGGTTTATACCTCAATCACCATGGATGGTGGGGTGTAATCATCTATCATGATGTTGGTCTATTCTTACATGTCATGCCCAAAGTCCCGTTAAGGTAGACTGCCACCCACTGCCGATAAGGCTCGGGAGAACCAACCTGTATCCATGCACTTTTTATACATATTATAAGGGATTTCTTCATTCAACATGCCTTTAAGAAAGTAAACAGTAATAATAAGCCAAAAGGAAATGCATATGGCTAGGTCGTTGGGGCCACGTTGTATAAAGTAGGAGACATGACCACACTTTAATTTACATGACCACACTTTAATTTACATAGTGTACAAAGCCTCTAGATAAGAAAAAGAATCTGATAAGTAACAGGATAACCCCCAACTCGACTATACAATATAAAAATATAAGCTCTAGACACACAAAGCTCCAAAGCAACCTGGAGCTTGGTAACAGTAACTGGATATCCTGTACTCCTACTAGGAGATCTACTAGCACCTGTACCTGCAGAATGAAATGCAGGTCCCTCGTAAGGGATGTCAATACGAGATAATGTACTGAATATGTAAGGCAGGAAATGATGTATATAAAGTAACAACTCAAATGAAACTATGAACTGGTGTAGGATAAGAGACCACCCTTAGTATACTATGGGATCATATACTTTATGTTCTTTTTATTACTTTACCTTTGCTGCATAATCTGCGCAGAACATGTAATACAAATTATCAGCTGATCAGCGTTATATCTATATCAAGATCATCATTGGCTAGACTTTTCCTTTCACCCCTTGGGCTACCCCTCCCCCCATGATAGGATCGACCCTAGCTAGGTGATTCTTGCGCCCCTTGGGTTACCACCCATCAATAGGTAATATGTTTTATCTTTGAATTGCTTTTGAGATGATTTTTTTAGTGGTCATAATATTGGAGCAATAGGACTGTAGATACAACATATGGCATGTAAATAATCACAAAAGACAACACCATAAGGAAAGGAGTAGGTTACACAAATAATGAAATGCGTATGAGATGAAACAACTTGTGAACTTTATTTAGCAACAAGAACCCATGTAACTTG
>JAOTQR010078124.1:0-11556 GCA_025774065.1 Solanum ossicruentum
ATTAGAAAGGAATTCGACTTATTAGGTGATTACGTGTCCCTATCGGGCACTGGTCACGACCCCAGGGAGGGGTGTGATACTTTCCCAAAGCCATCAATCAAATTTGTACTACCAGAAATTGTAGTAACATTTATAAAGCCTATACTCAAATGAGAAAGATATTTCTCATTTTTGATATCGTGTGCGTTGTGCCAGAATCAATCAAGCAAATGTCTTCATAATTAGATACTTTGCTTTGAGAATTATCCATATCTTCAAAGAATAAAATAAAATCTATATTAATAATACATTTCTCTCATTGAATATCTTCTTTGTTATTATATTACTTGAACCAATAAATTTAGAAAAATTCATATTTTAATACATATTATTAAAGAGACTTAATGAGCATACACATGAAGTTTCAAAACATTTATATTATTATTACTATTATTTTATATTATAAGAAGTACAATGACAACAAATATTATAAGTAGTACAAAGATAATAAATATTAATAACATCATCATAGATAAATATTAAACATCACTATTTTATTCTTCCACATTCACAGAGCCATCACCAATCAAGTGATTTATCTTTCTTTCAGGATGCACAAAGAAATCTGCCACATCTAAGTGTGTCCAATCAACACAGTCTTCGGTTACAAAGTTAGCTTCAAGATTCTTATCCTTCTTTCTTAGTGATGCTTGATAAAGGTCAACCAAGTGTTTGGGAGTTCAACAATTACGTGCATAATGATTTCTTCCATCATATCAAAAATAATTTTGTTCTAACTGTTTCACATTTCCTATCTTTTTCTTTTCCTTTTCTATATTGATTTTTCTTTGGTGGATGATTAACATCAAGGAAAGAATTTTGTTCTCGGTCATAATTACGTCCATGACCACGTCCATGACCACGTCCACATCTATGTCCACGTCCACGACTAGGACTACGACCTCTTCCACGCCCAGCATGGTGGGCCTCCATCTCATTTATTTTAGGTAATGGTTCCGACCCAGTCAATCGTTTCTCATGATTTTTCATAAATAAATCATTCCACGAGAAGATGAGAAATCAGTTCAGAGTACTTCTTGAAACCTTTTTCTTGATATTGCTGTTACAACAACACATTCGATGAATGAAATATGGAGAATATTTTTTCTAACATATCATCATCAATAATAGCATCTCTGCATAGTTTCCATTGGGAGTAATTCTGAACATGGCAGAATTATACTCATGAATAGACTTAAAGTCTTATAACCTTAGATTATCCAATCATATAGTGCCTTTGGATGTATGACCATCTTTAGGTGGTCATATATTTCTTTCAAGTTATTCTACAAAATAAGTGGATCTTTGACTATGAGATATTCCATTTTCAGAACTTCGTCAATGTGATGACGCAAGAATATTATTGTTTTAGCACAGTGTTGTTTTGATGCTTTATTATTATTTTTGATGGTGTCTCCAAGACCCATTGCATCCAAATAGATTTCAGCATCCAGTACCCATGATAGATAGTTCTTGCCAGAACTTTGAAGTACAACAAACTCAAGTTTAGTAAAATTAGACATAATAAATATAAGTAAAATGATAATACCTTAGCCTTCAAATAGTAGAGTCTCGTACTGATAACGTGTTATAAAATTGAATCTAAAGAGGAACAATTCATTTTCTTAAATAAGAAGACAAGAAATTAAAAGGGAGAGGGGAAGATATTTACTGAAACCCGTGTATCTATGTTTCTGTGTATTCTTTGCCTTCAAGACACACACACACACACATATAGTATATAATGACCATCATATTTGGCCAAGATAGGAATACACCCACTAAATGAAATAATACACCCACCAAGAGACCAAACATAGTGGTACAATTTCCATTTACAACAGAAATGACATTATTACGGCATCTTCTTATTCTTAAACAATATTTTTGCGCCTTTTTCTTCTCTCTTCTCTCTGTTTTGCCTTATTGTTCTTCTTCTTTTAGCTTTGCTTGTTATTCATCTTGTTGTTGGTTGTTGTTGCTAATTCTTTTTTCTTTATGTAATTATTAGATCTTTCCTGCTCGCCATGTAAGCTTTAAATCAAATTAAGGAGATTGCGACCTTAAATGAAATGAAAGAAGTGATGTGCTTGTGGGATTTAGAAAGCTAGCATGTGAGTCACCTACGTGCTTACCTTACATGGGCTAGGTAGACGTGGAAGATTAATTCACACAGGAGTGAACTCACTTAGCTTAAAGCTCAAAATTAAGTGAAAACAAAAGGGCATGGAGACGAAGCCCAACACCAAATTTAACCAATTCCAATAATGAATAAAACCCAAGTTAAGGGTGTAATTTTAGCCAATGGTTTAGCATCATAAATTGATAATATTTTGCATCCCAAGATGAATAGAAAAAGTACCCAAGGATATTCACAACCTATTTGATGAGTTGGACCCAAACTAAGTGAAGAGAAAATAGAAAGATGGGCAGCCAAGACCCACCAAATTGAAACCCAATAAGGCCCAAGTGAAAGGGCAAAAAAGGTACATCACTCACTTGCTAAAATAAGGCATAAAATATAGAAGAAAGTCGGCCAAGAGTGTCCCTTTAAAAGGGTTTAAACGTAGCCCCTCTAAGTCATTTAAAGTTGGAAAAAGAATCCGATTTTCTAAGTTCCTTTTTGCTCTCTTTCAACTTCATACAAAACAAGCCCTCACAACCTTACTAGGATTCCTGAAGAAACCCTCAACCTTGAAGATTAAGGTAAGTAAAGATACTTATGTATTTAGTATGATTTTTCCATGAAAAACAAGAGAAATAAGCTGGTTATGTTTGTGTTGGAATTTTGGACGACATGTGTTTAAAAAATTCTACACATTTTTCTTGTTTATTAAGAGGCTTTTCTCTTCTTGGTTGGCTGGATTATGAAGAGAGGTGGATTTCATTAACAAGGTTTAGTTCAAGAATGATGTAATAGGTTGCTGCACCATTTTTGTTTTCCTAAAAAAATGAGTTCTTGTATAATATCTTAATTATGCTCGTAGTAGGAACTTGTGGGATGGTAATTAGATATTATTGTTTCACGTCCTCCATCTACTTTGAGACTATTTTTGGATTATTTTAGGACTATTTTTATGTGTAAATATGTAGATAATAGTTTGGTCTAAGTTGGAACTAGTTTGGGATTGGTTGAAGTTAGAAGTCAGGCCAATAAGCTGAAGGAGACAAAATGATCAAAAAACCCAAGTGCTCACCCACGTCTCCAATATGGGCTGCTGTAAGCTTGATCTATCCATGCTAGTGATTTATGCTCAGACCTGCATCAAGAAAAGGGATGTAGAATGTAGTATGAGTACTAGATAAAAGGTACGCATTAGACATCATAGGTCGACTGAGAAAGGAAGGTAAAAACAATATAAAGAAGAGGAATCAAACCTAAATAAGAGTTCAATAAAAATATCTATGACAAGAAAAGAGCAGTAATAGAGAAGAAAAATCTGGCTATAGGATCTACACTAGCTACACCAGACCGGGACACATGTGCATAGTTTAAAGTAAAATCCAAACGGGACCCCATAAGCCCACCGAGTACAAAAAATATCTATAAGAAAGTAGATAAGAGCTAGTGTTCTCCCGCTGTAAAGTACTATAAGGGCCACAAATCTATGATATTGGAGCCATATTGGGGCCTTGAACCCCTGATGATATAAGCGATCGAAAGCTCTAAACGAGCAGGGCCTCAAAGCCAACACCAAAGTAATCATAAATTAATAAAATGAGGCTTTGAACATCGATATCGAGGTGCTAGTAATCTCATGGAAAGTTAGGCCTCGAACCCCTACACTATGGTAATGATAGTTCTGTAAAACAAAGGCCTCGAACACCAATATTCTAGGCGATCATAACTATGTAAAAGCAAGGCTTCGAACCCCCATGACTATGTTTTCAAAACTCTAGAAAAATAAGATCTCGAACCCCTATACTTTCACAGAAATGGCCAAACGAGGTGCCAAATAATACTTTCTTCTTAGCGGCCAAGTAATCACCAAGACTTTTTTTTTCCATTCTGAACCAAGTCCATAATTACATACACATGGTTTGGGTTGTACTTCCATAAAGAATGAATAATTAACTCCGCTCGAGCTTCAATCGAAATTAAGACAGGTCAATCACAAGGTCTGGGCCATCAATGCACAACAATAGTCGGGAAAGCATAGGGAAATTATGGATCACAAGTGCACAATTACTGCACAGCTAAAGATCGGCTACATACTCTAGTCTGCTATACCATTTTACAAGGATTTAAACCCGCTGGAGCAAATCCGATGAATCTAAAACAAGTTATTTGTCCTAAACTAAGGCCAACATGCGACAATAACTAATAGTGGAGATCATACTAGCAAGGTTACCAAGTATCATCAACGATCAGATGCTCACCAAATGCCTGAAAGAACCCAAACATGCTTTAATTACTAAGGCTCATAACAATTACCCAACCACCACTATCCTAACAACTACACATGCTTACTGGAAATCAAGATTCTACGAGAAAAGTAGCACTAATAACAATGGAATAAGCTAACAAGAGTTCACAACTATACGGTAATATCAACTAGGCCTATAACATGAATTCTAACACCAAAAAGAAGTAGACTAACCACCCCAGCCAAATTCTAATAAATTTAACATAAATTTACATTAACCGACTCAATCTTGAGAAAGAAAAACTGTAGGCTACCTATAGGTCGATCACACGCACTATACTTCACATTGTTGGAGCCTTCCCCTTCTGTATGGCTACCAAATGATGCCACACTGCCAAAAATAGAAGACAATGTCATAACGGTTGTTTTGACACTAAAATTGCAAAAAATGGAGATGAACATTATCAATTATATGAGGGATTTATACCATACAACCACTAAGGGTTTTATACCTTAAATATCTAGCTTGGTCCTTCTACACATATGATATTCTATATGAGTATGGATTACTTAAGCATGTTTTACTTATACATTGATCATACATGTCATATTGCTATATCATGCCTATTGCCTATTATTATGCATGTCGATTATAAAGCTTATCTTTTGTTGCATTGCATCCCATATACTTAGTACATTTAAACGTATTAATACATATGCTTGCCTATATGATATCACCATGTAGGAACCGGTGCCCAAGTTGATCATCCTTCTCCTCCACGTGGCTAGACGGGCTATTCCAAGCTTGTTGGTGAGTCCTCCATTTCGGGGACTTCGGTTTATGCTTTTCTCCTATCTATGTATTGAGACACTATCTTATGTTCTACTTGATTATGAGGGTGAGCCCAATTACTTTCTCTTGTCCCCCACTCTATCTATGTATTTAGAGGTGTTTGTTGGACAAGTTAAGTATTTATGATATGAGCTATGATTCCTTGTCTCTTGATGTTGATGTGCTGCAAAGCTTTCCCTTAGTCCCAATGCCCCAATCTATTCTACTTGTCTTTTATATGCTTCTGCGACCAAGGATGTTTAATGATCAGTTAAGAGGCTTGTTTGGGGTTCCTTCGGGTTTTTCATTCGTCGTATCATGTCTATGTCTTAGACTTGGGTTGTGACAAACTTGGTATCAGAGCACTAGGTTGATAGATCCTTAAAGTCCAACTCACCTCGTCGATTAGAGTCCTATTCATGGTTATGAAATATGCCATGACTATGAATAGGAGGCTATGAGACGTTATAGGAAAAGTTTCCCTTCTTCATGTTCTAAGTCATGCTCTGGAGTTGTGATAAGTTTTCCCCCCTAACGATTGTTCTTTACTATGCTAGATCATGCCGAACACTAGAGGAAGACAGGCCCAAACACACGAGGAACAACATACTAATGGTGAGCTCCGGGATATTCTTACTATACTTGCCCAAGTAGTGGCCAACCAAGTCTAACAAGGGGCCCAAGCCCTTACTGCTAATACCTCGGGTGCTAGGGTAAGAGACTTCATGAGGATGAATCCTCCAATTTTGCATGGGTCAAAGATGGATAAAGATCCACAAGAGTTTATTGATGTGGTCTACAAAATCTTGTTTATCATGGGTGTTGGGCCAAATGAGAAGGCGGAGTTGGCGGCATTCTAACTCAAAGGGATGGCCCAAATTTGGTTTGATCAATGGAAGGGTGAGAAGGTTAATGGCTCTGTGGTTCTTTGGGAGGAATTCAAGTTGGCCTTCCTTAATCGATTCTTCCCTCTTGAGCTTAGGAAAGAAACGTTGGTTGATTTTATGAACTTGAAACAAGGCGCTACGAGTGTGAAGGAGTATGCCCTCAAATTTAATCGACTTTCAAAGTATGCTCTTCACTTGGTGGCCGATCTTAGGTCAAGGATTAATAAGTTTGTTATTGGGGTTTCTGACTTGGTAAGTGAAGAATGTCGGTCCGCCTTTCTTATTAGTGATATGGATTTGTCTTGGTTGATGACCTATGCCAAGCAAATAGAAGAGGAGAAATTGAGAAAGAGAAGGGCCATAAGGCAAAGAGCGCCCAATTTGAGGGAAAGTTCCACAAGGGTGCTAGATTTCGTCAAGGCCAAGGGCCTCTTCATGCTACTAATAGGGGGTTTACCAATGACCTCCCTAGGCCACAAGGTGTTGGTGGGATGGTTCCTAACGATGTGTTCCTTAAATATGGAAAAAGCCATGGAGGCCCATGTTTGAAGGGTTCTAATGGATGGTATGAATGTGGGGAGCTTAGTCACAAGAAAGTAGATTGTCCAAGAAACTGTGGAAAGGTCCGGGGTGCTAATGCGGTCCCATCAAGTAGAGGTGGTCCTCAAGGTGGTGCCCTAAGGCACAATTAATTCTATGATCTACATGGGAGGCAAGGGGTTGGTGAAGTCCCTAATGTTATTACCGGTATGGTGAAAATCTTTGATCTTGATGTATATGCTTTAATTTATCTAGGTGCCACCCTTTTCTTTATTATCCCCTTTGTTGCTAAAACATTCTGTGTTGAGTCAGAGTTGTTGCATGAGTCATATGAGGTATCTACTCCTATTGGTGCATCTATTGTTGCTAGGAGGGTGTATATAAATTATCCGATTTGCATCTTGCATAAAATCTTACCTTGTGATCTTGTTGGATTAGATATGGTTGATTTTGATATTATTCTTGGGATGGATTGGTTGCATGTCTACTATGCTTTTATTGATTGTAGAACCCATAGGGTCAAGTTTCAATTCCCAAATGAACCCGTCCTTGAATGGGAAAGTCATGATGTGGTAGTGAGAGATAGGTTCATCTCATGCATTAAAGCCCATAGGTTGATTTCCAAGGGGTGTTTGTGTCATCTTGTGAGGGTCAAAGATGTGGAGTCCAAAGTCCCTTCCATTGAGTCAATTCTGGTTATGAATGAGTTTGTTAATGTCTTCCCAAATGACCTTCCCGGTGTCCCTCCCATAGGGAGATAGATTTTGGCATAGGTCTCCTTCCCGACACTCAGCCTATCTCCATTCGCCCTTACCGTATAGCCCTAATGGAGTTGAAGGAGTTAAAAGAGTAATCGAAAGATTTGTTGGAAAAGGGATTTATTAGACCTAGCCAATCACCTTAGGGATGCACCGGTGTTATTTATAAAGAAAAAAGATGGGTCACTTAGAATGTGCATTCACTACCGGCAACTCAATAAGGTCACTATAAAGAATAGATATCCTTTTCTAAGGATATGAATTGTTTGACCAATTGCAAGGGGCTAGCTTTTTCTCTAAGATTAATCTTCGGTCTGGGTACCATCAAGTGAGGGTGAGGGTGTACGATATTCCTAAGATGGCCTTCCGGACTAGATATGGGCATTATGAATTTGTGGTGATGTCCTTTGGATTGACTAATACGCCGACCATCTTCATGGACCTAATGAATAAGGTCTTCAAACCCTACCTTGATTCCTTTGTTGTGGTCTTCATTGATGATATTTTGATCTATTCCCATAGTAGGGAAGAGCATATGGGCTATTTGAGGGTCGTGTTATAAAGATTGTGGGAGGGGAGGTTGTATGCTAAATATGACAAGTGTGAATTTTGGTTGAAGGAGGTTGCATTTTTGGGCCATGTGGTGTCAGGGGATGGTACAAAAGTGGATCCTAAGAAAACTGATGTGATTAGGAATTGGCCTAGACCATTGACCCTATCGGACATTAGGAGTATCTTGGGCCTTGTGGGTTACTATAGAAGGATTGTGAATGCGTTCTCCTCCGTTGCTTCTCCTATGAAAAAATTAACTCAAAAGAAGGCAAAGTTTATATGGACCAACGAATATGAGAAAAGTTTCCAAACTTTGAAAGTAGACTTGCATCCGCTCCTATATTGTCACTATCGGATGTGCTTGAGGGTTTTGTGGTGTATTGTGATGCATCTAGAGTTGGGTTGGGTTGTATGCTACTGCAAAATGGTAAGGTCATATCCTATGCTTCTAGACAACTCAAGGTGCATGAAAAGAACTACCCTATCCATGATCTTGAATTGGCCGCCATGGTGTTTGCATTAAAGATTTGGTGTCATTATTTGTATGGGATGCATGTTGATGTCTTTATCGATCACAAGAGCCTTCAATATGTCTTTACTCAAAAAGATCTTAACTTGAGACAAAGAAGGTGGCTAGAACTCCTTAAGGACTATGACATGAGTGTACATTACCATCAGGGTAAGGCAAATGTTGTGGCGGATGCTTTGAGTCAGGTGTCTATGGGTAGCCTAGCTTATGTGGATGTTGGTGATAGGGAGATGGCTAGAGAGGTGCATAGATTGGCTAAATTGGGGGTGAGATTAGGAGATACGGGTAATGGTGTTGTTATTGTTGATGGTTCCAAATCTTCTTTGATTGATGAGGTGATAGCAAAACAAGACCTGGACTCCTCCTTGCTTGAATTGAAGGCCTTGGTGAAAGAGGGCAAAATAAAGATTTTCTCCCAAGGGGAGATGGGACCCTTAGATACCAAGGTAGGCTGTGTGTCCCATATGTTGATGGTTTTAGGGAGAGAATTCTTGATGAAGCCCATAATTCCTCTTATTCTATCTACCCTGGCTCCACCAGAATGTATAGAGACTTGAGGGATGTGCATTGATGGGGAGGCATGAAGAGGGACATTGCTAAATTTGTTTCCGGTTGCCATAGTTGCCAACAAGTCAAGGCCAAACATCAAAGGCCGGGTAGCTTAACCCAAGACATAGAGATTCTCACTTGGAAGTAGGAGGTGATTAACATGGATTTTGTGGTTGGGTTGCCCTAGACTAGGAAAGGTTTTGATTCCATATGGGTGGTGATTGATAGGATGATGAAATCAGCTCACTTTCTACCTGTCAAGACAACATATAGGGCTGAAGAGTATGCAAGGTTGTCCATTCTTGAGTTAGTGAGGTTACATGGAGTTCCTTTATCCATCATATTGGATCAGGGTGCATAATTTACTTCACACTTTTGGAGATCTTTTCAATGGGGTCTTGGTACCGAAGTTCATCTTATACAACCTTCCACCCTCAAACGGATAGCCAACCCAAAAGGACAATTCAAACACTTGAGGATATGCTTAGGGCTTGTGTCTTGGTGCTTAAAGGTAGTTGGAATAACCATCTTCCATTGATTGAGTTTTCCTACAACAATAGCTATCACTCTAGCATCAGTGTGGCTCCATTGGAGGCTCTTTATGGGAGACATTGTAGATCACCAGTGGGTTGGTTTGAGGTTGGACAAGTGGCTTTATTGGGGCTAGATCTGGTTATGGAAGCTCTTGAGAAGGTTAGTATGATTAGGGAAAGGTTGAGGATAGCCCAAAGTCTTCAAAAATCCTATGCCGATGTGAGAAGAAGAGACCTAGAATTCCAAGTATGTGATTGGGTTTATTTGAAGGTTTCTCCAATGAAAAGTGTAATCCATTTTAGTAAAAAGAGGAAGTTTAGTCCAAGGTATGTTGGTCCTTATGAGGTGATTAAGAGGGTTGGCAAGGTAGCTTATGAGTTGAAGTTGCCTAGTGAAATAAATTTGGTCCATCCGATGTTCCATGTCTCTGTGTTGAGAAAATGTGTTGGTGATCCTAATGCCATTGTACCTCTTGATGTTATGGGTGATGTGGAGGATAATTTAACTTACGAGGGGATCCCGGTTAAGATCTTGGATAGGCAAGTGAAGAGATTGAGGAATAAAGAAGTGACATTCGTTAAGGTCCTTTGGAGGAACCAAAAAGTCAAAAGTGCTATTTGGGAGGCCGAAACGGACATGCAAAAGAGGTATCCTTATCTTTTCCACTCGACTAAAGCCTAAGGTACTAATCCTAAGTCTCATATGTGATTTCAAGTTCTACATTTCAGCCCATATGTCATTCATATGCATTCATGTTTAAGTTGATAAATTTATGATGATTTTACACTTATGTTGGGGATTTAAAAATGGTGTTTTACATGTTATGTTCCATTCTCATTGGGGTTGATTTGTTCATGATCACTTTTGTCTTGTACGTCTCTTTTACATTCGGGAACGAATGTTCCTAAGGGAGAGATATTGAAATGAGCCCCAAAAAGTGCCCAAAAGCGTGCCTTGAAATGCCTGGAATTTTAATTTTCATATATCTAAAAATTTGTTCATTATTTTGAAAATCTAACTTCATTTTGTGATCAGGAGATCAAAATTAGGTGAAAAAGGGTCTAACCTCGATTTAAGAGCAAAAGAATAACAATTATAAATTTTTAAGGGATGATTTCCAGTGAGTTGTTCGCGATGTTTCCGCGACACGCCTTGGGCGTGCTTTAGTACAAATCCCTGTCTGTGTTCTCTCTGCAACATGGAGATATGTTTTTTGCCTGACAGTTTTTCTTGAGTGGCCCAAAATATTCTAAGTGTTGGGCCCAAGTTTCCCAAATGTGTTTTTATCTACACTTAGTCAACTTTCACCCTTATATCATTCTAAACATTTCCCAATACTCTCCAAAATACTTAACCATACTTTCACTCTAAATTCCAAGACTTAAAACCTTCATCCGAATTTAAGGATTCTCGTCAAGCTTCAAGTCTCCATTGTCAACCTTCACCAAGAATTTCTCCAAAGCTAAGCTATGTGGTGTTGAACCATTGGGTCCTTTCACCCATGGTGCGTAAGTCTCCTTTTTACTATTATTGCATGATTTAAAGTTGATTTTTACATATGAGTCTTGTATATTGAGAAATTTACTGCACAGTGATTTTCATTCATGAAAGTATAGTTGTTTTAGCATGTTTTGAGCTTCAAATCTTGGATCTAATGTTGGATATGATGAGGGCTTTTGATGTGAATGTCTTGGGGGTGTTGGCAAGGTGTTGATTGATGGTTTTACAATGGATTTTCTTGCATGATTTCATCTCTAAATTGCATGGTCTTTTACTCCTATTACACACCCCAAGGTGTTTGATAAAATGTCCGGTTATGGTTTTATGAGGAAATAAAGGTCCAAAGTTTGAGGTATGATATGAATGATGTTATGATGATGAAATGAGCTTATTGTGATGGCCCGCCACTTGTTCTTAAAAATAAGGAAGGATCTAGAGTCAAGGAGAAGAAACTAGAGTCTTGGAGAGG
>JAOTQR010078125.1:0-11555 GCA_025774065.1 Solanum ossicruentum
ATGGATTGGTTGCATGCATACTATGCTTCTATTGATTGTAGAACCCATAGGGTCAAATTCCAATTTCCAAATAAACCTGTCCTTGATTAGGAAAGTCAAGATGTGGTGGTCAAGGGTAGATTCATCTCTTGCATAAAGCCCGTAAGTTGATCTCTAAGGGGTATCTTTACCATCTCGTGAGGGTGAGGGATGTGGAGTCTAAAGTCCTTCCCATAGAGTTGGTTCCGGTTGTAAATGCGTTTCTCGATGTCTTCCCAAATGACCTTCCCGGTGTTCCTCACGAAAGGGAAGACTTTGGCATAGACCTCCTCCCTGATACTCAACCCATTTCTATTGTATGGCCTTGACGGAGTTCAAGGAGTAACTAAGGGACCTATTGGAGAAGGATTTCATTAGGCCTAGCCAATCACCTTGGGGTGCACAGGTGTTATTTGTGGAAAAGAAGGATGGGTCCCTTAGGATGTGTATTGACTACTGACAACTCAATAGGGTCACCATCAAGAATAGATATCCTCTTCCAAGGATTGATGATTTGTTTGACCGATTTCAAGGGGCTAGCGATTTGTCTAAAGATTGATCTTCGGTTCGGGTATTATCAAGTGAAGGTGAGGGAGTGTGATATTCCCAAGACTACCTTCCAAACTAGATATGGGCATTATAAGTTTGTTGTGATGTCTTTTGGATTGACCAATGCACTGGCCATCTTTATTGACCTAATGAATAGGGTCTTCCTCACGACCCAAGCCTAGGGCCTATATGTGACCGGCGAACGGGGAACCTGAAGGAACCCTAAACAAGCCTTTTAGCATATTACACATCTTTGGTCATGGAAGAAATGTAAAACAACACAGGAAACATAAACAAAGGGGAATTGGGATTACGGGAGAGATTAATACTTAAGTAATCATGCAAAAGTTTGGAAAACAAGGGCAAGGGACTAAGGGAAAGCTTGCGTAACATCATAGTCAAGAGACGAAAGAGTCAAGGCTCATAATATAGATACATATCTTTTCCAACAACACCTCTACTACATAGATAAAAGCGGGGGCCAAAAAAAGTAACTGGGCTCACCCTCATAGTCAAAATAAACAATAATGATGAATGTTTGAATACATAATAGAAGAATCATAGACTAGGTCCCCGAAGTGGAGGACTCACCAACTAGATTGAATAGCACCGAAATAGCCACGTGGAGGAGAAGGATGTTCAACTTAGGCTTCTATCCCTATATGGTGATATCATGTAGGCAAGAGTATGTGTTAGTACATTTGAATATACTAAGTATGTAGGATGCAATGCAACAAGAAATAGACATCATAATCAAAATGCATAATAATAATAAGCAATGAATAGCATAATAATAATTTGACATGTATGAATGATATGTGAAGTAAAACATGCTTAAGTAACTCATGCTCATATAGGATATCATATGTGAAGAAGAGACCAAGCTAGTTGTTCAAGGTATAAACCCCTCACATGGTTGATGGTAATCACACCTTACCAACACGGTGATGAAGTATAAACCCCTCGCATGGTTGATGAGTATAAACCCCCAACATGTTTACCCGGGCTCTTGTCCCCCCGGATCAAGTATGGTCTAAAGCAACACTTTATATAGGATTTATCATATGCTCTAGTGCAACACTTAATATAGGAATAATCATATACATAAGCTCATTTCATCATCATAATATCATTCATATCACGTCTCATGCTTTGGACCTTTAACTACTCAAGAAACCACATCCGGACATTTTATCAAACACTTGGTGGGTGTGTAATGGGGATATAAGACCATGCAATTTAGAGATAAAATCATGCAAGGAAATATATTGTAAAACTATCAATCAACACCTTGCAACACCCTCAAGCAATATACACCAGAACTGCTAATCAAATCTTATAATAGATCTAAGATTTATAGCTCAAAATGTAGCAAAATAATCACAACTTTACATAGCTTTAATATAGTTCATAGACACGTTCATAATAGTAAAACCATTTGTAAAATCAACTTCAAATCATGCAAATTGAGTAAAAAGGAGATTAGGGGATCATGGGTGGAAGAACCCAATGGCTAAAACCTAAATACCTTGACTTTAGAGGGTCTCTTGAAGAAGATTTGAAATGAAGGCTTGAAGCTTGAATGAAATCCTTACATCCGGATGAGTTTTGGGACTCTTGAATCTTGAAGAGGACTTGGGGATTGACTTGGTATCCTTGAATTCCAACAAGACTTCTTGAAAACCTAGAGAATGGGTGGAGAATTTGATGAAGATTAGAGAGGATTTTGAGAGGTTTTTGGTTGGTTTTTAGGACTCAAAACGGCTAGACAATGAGGAATTTTCATTTATATAGGTATAGCGTTATTACCTAATTGCCCTGGAGTGAAGAAAGAGTAATCTTTGGACTTCTTGAACTGGTCCGTGTCAGGTCCACATCACAGACCCGTCGTGGACAACTATTGTTTTTGCAAAGTTTCACCAAAAATTATTATACTTGGCACGGACAAAGTATACCTTGTAGGTACTCATTGTCCCACTTAATTTTGCCCTCTTAACAAGAATATGCAGTCGTATTTGTGAAATTTTGCACGGATTTTGAGATATTGAAAAAAAATACATCATAGGGTCTTTCCGAGCTACATGGAGTGTTGTTTAAATGTCCCTGATTTGAGATATAAAGGAATTACTATTATGGGGGTATTCCTAGGCAAGTGTGAGGTGTTATAATATCTCCCCCTAGGGAACATTCATCCCTAAATATGGAAGAAATGTACATAAGAACAATAATCATGAACAAATCAACCCCAACAAGAATGCAACAATGCACTTAAACACCTTTTTTGAAATCTCAACACAAGTGTTAAAATCATCATGAACTTGTCAACATAAACATGAATGCATGCAATGACATAGAGGCTAAAACATAAGACTTGAAATCACATGAAGGGATTCAACATGTTATCATAAGCTTGAATAGAATGAAAGAGGTACAAATATCACTTTTTCGTGCTCGCTTCGGCTCCTCGAGAGACACTTTCGACTTGACGATTCTTTCAAAGGGCCTTGACGAACACTACCCCTTTTCGAATCAACTCCTTCAACCCCTTTCATCCAATACCTCCACCTGGACCTCTTCCTAAGGAAACATATCCTCCACAACACCCACAATCTTATGAGTTCTATAGAACTAGAGTCACCACCACATCCCTTCAACCTACAAGCATGAAAAACCAAACAAACCATAACCATACTATAGGCAATTGCCAAACTTATTCAACCTAACCAACCTCCCTTTACACTCTATAAGTACTCACAATCCTCAACTCAATTGTAAACCTTAAATACACCTAACCCACTTAGTACCATAACCACTATCTCCCCCTTGGGAGACAACCTCCACTCTGTAATCTTCTCACCCAAACCTTCCAAATTCTAACGAGGCGAAATCAATGCGTTGCCTAATCTAGACCTCTTAACCCAAGAAGATTTGGAACCATTAAGAATGCTACACCACCAGGCTCAACTTCCCTCAACTTAACTTCCAATCTGACCAACCTATAGACCCCACTAGTCTCCTCCTTGCCAGCACCAACAATACATGGTAGGCCACCTAGAGCACTGACCGCAACATTAGCCTCACTGAGGAAAAATAAAGCACACCCATTTCATAATCCTTAAGAAATCTAACCACCTTCTTGCTATCCATAATGCACACCTATCATACTTAGCAAATACTCTCATTTCCCAAGGCTTGCAACACTGCCCCCAAATGATTCATAAACTTTAAAAAAATCAATACCTCATCACTAGAGACCACCACAAACATAACAAGGTAGGGTTTTAAGACCCTATTCATGAAACCCAATAGAGACAACCGATGCACAAGACCACCTAACAACTCCACCAATGATCAAAATGCTCATTCCTAGTTCAAAAGGGCACTTAGGGATATTACCTACCCTCCTCCACACTTGAGAACAAAACCCGAATCTCAAATCCACCTTAGGGAAGTGACTACCCCATTGGAGTTGACCAAATATATTGGACATCCTTAACTATCATATTATAACTTTATGGGTTCTACACTCATTGGAAGCATGCTATGCAAGTAGCTCGAATTACCACCAGACCTCCAACCCATCAAGCTAAGTTCAACCAAGATCACAAGACAAAGCTCTATGCAACAAGAACATGGGGCAACCCTTATAGGCCCCCCTCTCAATCCATCGGTGCTAAGTCGTCATCCCACAATAATAATTATAAAATGCACATACATACTTTCAAAAGGCAATAGTCATTTTTCTTTTCTAATCATTTCAATGCACAATTGGGCTTAAAAGCCAAACACCATTCATTATTATTCATACTTAGGCTCAAATTCCAAAATCATAATTTCGTAGTCATAATATTCATGCATAAGAATAGCCCATTCATACATGGTGCAAGCACCCGAAAATGTTCCATGAGCCAAAAACCAAAGACATGTGATCACAATATTGTCATAACCAACCTTTTATCAAAATCATACCATAAAACAAAATTGGGCTTACCCATAACATAATTTTTCAAAATAATCCATGTACATGAATGCATATGCTATGAACAATGAGGAAATGACATGCGTAATTAAGACTCCATTTAAAAATTGACATTTATAGTATGAAGTTAAAGTGAAAATATAATTAATCACCTATTTAAATCCATAGTGTAACCTCTCATGCATAATAATTCAAAAAGGGAACATGCATACTTATAACTTCATAAATCCAAAGTAGATCCTTATATAACGTTATAAATCACATTAAAATCATCAAATAAATACTACCCATGCGTCAATAGAATTTTAGGAATCATAATATTCAAATCCCAAATTAAAATAAGTAATATCCATGTAGGTTTTCTTGAAAATAAATTTTGGGTCTCCTTGATTGGAAGGGATCAAGGATCAACCCATATACATATGAATCCTACTAGCACCAAGGAATAACACAAGAAATAGCAACTCCCAGACCTGTCAAATTACCCTACTCAAAATGTCGGTCACAAGATGGCCTTACTTAGGGTCAACTAAGTCATAAGAGTAACAATAGACGAGAACCTACTAAAAATCTCCGGTAATAGCCCACTAAACCTAAGAGACTCCTAATAACCAAGGAAGTTAAGGTCCAAGCTAACACCTAACCGCCTTTAGCTTACTAGGGTCCATATTAATACCCTTAATCGGCACCACACACCTTAGGAAAGCAACCTCTTACCTCCAAAATTCCCATCTCTCCTACTTAGCACCCAACCTTTTTCCTTGAACTTGTAGTACTACCCTCAAACGGTTTATGTGCACTATCTCATTAGGGAATGAACCATATTATCATCACCAAGACCACCATAAACCTATTAGAGTAGGGACTAAAGATCTTAGACATGAGACTTATAGGCATACCCGGCATACTAGTCAAACCAAAAGACACTACCCCAACTTCAAACATCGAAAAGGCACATTCAAGGTCTCATCTACTACCAATGACAATTCTATAAACAAACAACTTAGGTTCAACACCTTCAATTCTCACAAGATGATAAATGCAACCCCTTAAAGACTAATTATACCTTAGACATGAAATGGACCTACCTCCCTTGCTACCATTTGATAACCTCCCACTCAAAGATGGACTCATTCAGGAGTCGAAATCTAACCCTACGGGTCCTACCACCCATGAAGACATAATATGCAAACAATCATTCCATCCTGAGCATGATATCAAAATCTATCACACCAACTCCAACAAGTCGCAAGCAAGACTTATTGCAATAGAAACTGGATCAATACCTATAAACCTTCTAACAACAATATACTCAATAAAAGGATACAATCCAAAGGTCTACACAACAACTTGGGCGCATAAGAAGCCCCACTAGCAACCAAAAAAATAGAGAAGAAATAGTGGCACACCGGGCCTATCAATGCATGCACAACAAAGCTAAGAAAACCTCAACTTACCAGCAATAGCATCGGGCATCTGATCCCCTCCTTGAGCCACTTGATCAACATGACCACCTTGATCTAAAAGTCAACCATTGGGAAATCTAGAATGCTATGGCCTATCTCACCACATGCAAAGCATACACCCTTGTACTTCCAACATGGGCCACCATGGTCCATCCTACACGTAGGACACTTGGGATTAGTCGTCCCCCCATCACCTCCTTTGTCTTATTATGTTTATGATGGCAATCCTTAACCTTATGACCCATATCGCCACAATCATAACAAGCATTAGTACCTCTCAAGCAAGGGCTATCATAGCCTATACCACATTTTGGACACCTAGCATAAGGCACCACACCACCTCTATCTTTCCCCTTGGAGCTTTGGAACTTACCCACATTACGGGCCCTCTTGGCGTCACTACCTCTCCTCTCACCATTAGAAGTCCTGGGAGCACCCACATGTTGATCGAGGTGAGTTGCCAATTTTTCTGCAACTTTGGCCACTTTCCATAGAGCATTGCGGATCTCCGCGTTCACCTTAGCACCATCCGGAGTAACTTGAGACATATCCTGAAATGTAGCGGTCAGGGGGTAGCAATAAGCCCTAGGGGACCTAACTCTATTGCACGACATGGATCATGAAGAAGTGAAACATTTCCTAGAACGCCTCATAACCTCCTACTCGTAGTTGTGGTGCACAACACAACCATGAATAAGACTCTAATAGATGCGCTATGTTGGACTTCGAGGATCTATCAACCTAGTGCTCTAATACCAAATTTGTCATGACCCAAGCCTAGGGCCTAAACGTGACCGACGAATGGAGAACCCGAAAGAACCCAAACAAGCGTCTTAGCATATCATTACACATCCTTGGTCGTGGATGCAATGTAAAATAACATAAGAAACATAAAAAAAGGGGAATTGGGACTATAGGAGAGATTAATACTTAAGTAATTATGCAAAAGTTTGGAAAACAAAGGAAAGGGATTAAGGGACAGATTGCATAACATCATAGTCAAGAGACGAAAGAGTTAAGGCTCATAACACAGATATATATCTTGTCCAACAACACCTCTACTACATAGATAAGAGCGGGGGCCAAGACAAAGTAAATGGACTCACCCTCATAGTCAAAACAAATAATAAAGATGAATATCTCAATACATAACAGAAGAATCATAGACTAGGTCCCCAAAGTGGAGGACTCACCAACTAGATTGAATAGCACTGAACTAGCCACGTAGAGGATAAGGATGATCAACTTGGTCTTCTATCCCTACATGGTGATATCATGTAGCCAAGAGTATGCATTAGTATGCTTGAATGTACTAAGTATGTAGGATGCAATGCAACAAGAAATAAGCATTATAATCAAAATTCATAATAATAATAAGCAATGAATAACATAATAACAATATGGCATGTATAAATGATGTGTGACGTAAAACATGCTTAAGTAGCTCATGCTCATATAGGATATCATATATGAAGAAAACACCAAGCTAGTTGTTCAAGGTATAAAACCCTTGGTGGTTATGTGGTATAAACCCCTCACATGGTACATGGTAATCACATCTTACCAACACAGTGACGAAGTATAAAGCCCTCATATGGTTGAAGAGCATAAACCCCCAACATAGTTACTCGGGCTCTTGTCCCCTCGGATCGGGTATGGTCTAATGCAACACTTTATATAGGATTTATCATATGCTCTAGTCCAACACTTCATGTAGGAATAATTATATACTAAGCTCATTTCATCATCATAATATCATTCATATCATGTCTCATGCTTTGGCCCTTTAACTACTCAAGAAACCACATCCGGACATTTTATCAAACACTTGGCGATTGTGTAATAGGTTATAAGACCATGCAATTTAAAGATGAAATCATGCAAGAAAATCCATTGTAAAACCATCAATCAACATCTTGCAACACCCTCAAGCAATATACACCAAAACCCCTAATCATATCTGACAATAGATCTAACATTTATAGCTTAAAATGTAGAAAAATAATCACAACTTTACATAGCTTTAACATAGTTCATAGACACGTTCATAATAATAAACTCATTTGTAAAATCAACTTCAAATCATGCAAATTAAGTAAAAATGAGATTAGGGCACTATGGGTGGAAGAACACAATAGCTAAAACCTACATAACTTGACTTTGAAGGGTTTCTTAAAGAAGATTTGAAATGGAGGCTTGAAGCTTGAATGAAATCCTTAGATTCATAAGAGTTTTGGCACTTTTGAATCTTGAGGAGGACTTGGGGCTTGACTTGGTTTCCTTAAATTACAACAAGACTTCTTGAAAACCTTGAGAATTTGTATTGAATTTGATGAAGATTAGAGAGGATTTTGAGAGGTTTTTGGTTGGTTTCTAGGGCTCAAAATGGCTAGACAATGAGGGATTTTCATTATATAAGTATAGGGTTATTACCTAATAGACCTGGAGTGAAAAAGATCAAACTTTGGAACTTTTTGAGCTGGTTCGTGTCACGAACCCATCGCGGACAACTACTGTTTTTGCAAAGTTTCACCAAAAATTATTATTCTTGGCATGGAAAAAGTATACCTTGTAGGTACTCATTTTCCCACATGATGTTTCTCTGTAAACAAGAATATGCAGTCGGATTTATGAAATTCTGCACGTATTTTGAGATGTTGAAAAAAATATATCATAGGATCTTTTCGAGCTTTATGGAGGGGTGTTTAAATATCCCCGATTTGAGATATAAAGGAATTACTATTATGGGGGTATTCCTAGGCAAGTGTGGGGTATTACAGTCTTTAAACCCTACCTTGATTCCTTTGTTGTGATCTTCATTGATGATATTTTGATCTATTCCCATGGTGAGGAGGAGCATAGGGCTCATTTGAGGGTTGTGTTGCAAAGTTTGAGGGAGGAGAAATTGTATGCTAAATATGAAAAGTATGAATTTTAGTTGAGGGAGGTTGCCTTCCTTAGACCTGTGGTGTCGGTGGATGGTATTAAGGTGGATCTTATGAAGGCCGATGTGATTAGAAATTGGCCTAGACCATTGACCCCGTAAGATATTAGGAGCTTTTTGGGCTTAGCAGGCTATTATTAGAGGTTTGTGAATGGGTTGTCTTCTATTGCTTTCTCTATGACAAAATTTACTCAAAAGAAGTCTTAAGTTTTTGTGGACCGATGAATGTGAGAGGAGCTTCCAAACCTTGAAAGATAAGCTTGTGTCCGCTCCTATATTGTCACTACCAAATAGGCTTTAGGGATTTGTGGTGTATTGTGATGCTTCTAAAGTTGGTTTTGGTTCTGTGCTAATGCAAAATGGTAAGGTGATAGCTTATGCTTCTAGACAACTCAATGTGCATGAAAAGAACTACCCTGCCCATGATCTTGAATTCGCCGCCATAGTATTTTCTTTGAAAATATGGCGACATTATTTGTATGAGGTGCATGTGGATGTGTTCATCAATCATAAGAGCCTCTAATACGTCTTCACTCAAATAGATCTCAACTTGAGGCAAAAGAGGTGGCTAGAACTTCTTAAAGATTATGACATGAGTGTGCATTATCATCCGAGTTAGTTAAATGTGGTCGCAGATGCCTTGAATAAGGTGTCCATGGTAGCCTAGCTCATGTTGATGGTGGTGAGATGGAGATGGCTAGGGAAGTGCATCGGTTGGCTAGATTGGGGATTAGATCGAAGGAGGTTGGTAGTGGTGATGTTGTTGTTGTAGATGATTCTAGGTCTTCTTTGGTTGATGAGGTGATGGAAAAACAAGATCTTGAAGGCCTTGGTAAAAGAGGGCAAGCTGGAGGTTTTCTCCCAAAGGGCAGATAGTGCTTTAGGTACCAAGGTAGGTTATATGTACCATGTGTTGATGGTTTGATAGAAAAGATCCTTGCTGAGGCTCATATCTCTTATTATTCTATCCACCCTGGTTCCACCAAAATGTATAGAGATTTGAGATAGATATATTTATGGGGAGGCATGACAAGGGACATTACCAAATTCATTTCTGATTGTCCTAGTTGTCAACAAGTCAAAGCTGAACATTAAGGCCTGGTGGCCTAACCCAAGACATAGAGATTCTGACTTGGAAGTGGGAAGTGATCAATATGAATTTTGTGGTTAGGTTGCCCAAGACTAGAACAGGTTTTGATTTCATTTGGGTTGTGGTTGATAGGATGACGAAATTGGCTCACATTCTATCAGTTAAGACCACATATAGGACTAAAGATTATGCAAGGTTATACATCCATGAATTGGTGAGGTTGCATGGGATTCTTTTATCCATCATATTGGATCGTGGAGCTCAATTTACTTCATATTTTTAGAGATCTTTCCAATGGGGTCTTGGTACTAGAGTTAAGCTTTCTACGACCTTCCACCCTCAAACCCTTGAGGATATGCTTAGAGCTTATGCATTGGAGATAAAAGGTAGTTAGGATGATCATCTCCCATTGATTGAGTTTGCCTACAACAATAGCTATCATTCTAGTGTCGGTATGGCTCCTTTTGAGGCTCTCTATGGTAGACATTGTAGATCACCAGTGGGGTGGTTTGAGGTTGGTGATGTGGACTTATTAGGACCAGATATGGTTATGGGAACTCTTGAGAAGGTTAGTATGATTAGGGAAAGATTGAAGACAGCCCAAAGACGTCAAAATTCTTATACCGATGTGAGGAGAAAGGAGCTTGAATTCAAGGTTGATGATTGGGTCTATTTGAAGGTGTAACCCATGAAGGATGTGGTCCATTTTGGTAAGAAGGGCAAGTTGAGACCAAGATATGTGGGTCCCTATAAGGTGATAATAAGGTTTGGCAAGGTAGCTTATGAGTTGGAATTTCTTAGAGAAATGGATTTGGTTCTTCTGGTGTTTCATGTGTCTATGTTGAAGAAATGTGTGCGTGATCCAAATACTGTTGTGCCTCTTGTTTTTGTGGGTGTGGTTGAAGAAAATTTGACATATGAAGGGGCTTCGGTTCAAATTTTTGATAGGCAAGTGAAGAGATTGAGAAACAAAGAGGTGGCTTCCGTTGAGGTCCTTTGGTGAAATCAATAAGTGGAAAGTGCTACTTGGGAGGCCGAGGCAGACATGCAAAAATGATATCCTTAGCTTTTCCACTCTACCCAAGCTTAAGGTTTTAATATAAGTCATTTATATGATCTCAAGTCTTAAGTTCAGTCCTCATGTATGGCATATGTTCATGTTTAAATTGACAAGTTCACGATGGTTTTATACTTATGATGAGATTTTTGAAATGATGTTTAAGTGCATTGTTGCATCTCTATGTGGGCTGTAATTTTCATGTTTGTGTCTCTTATATGTCTCTTTGACATTTGGGGACGAATGTTCCCAAGGGGGAGATATTGTAACGATTCCAAAAAGTGCCCGAAAATATGCTTTGGAAGTGCCTGGAATCATAATTTTCATATTTCTCAAAATCCGTGCACGATATTGAAAATTCGACTTCATATTCTTATTCAGGGGATCAAATTGAGTAGGAAATGGCTCTAACCCCGATTAACCATATCAAAATTTGAAATTTCCAAAATGTA